>LPNX010304261.1:0-13667 GCA_001517045.1 Pseudotsuga menziesii
CTTATTTCCTATTTGTACTTTTATAATCAAACTGTCTGCAAGGTCTAGTATGTTGGTAACCCCCAGACCTAGGTTATTAGGTGAATTATCCATTACAACATTTGTCATCATGATAAAATGAGAACCTCAAATGGAAATGGAGAGGACAGAACTTACCAATGAGATTGCTTCAACTTGATGCTTACTTGAAATATTTTTTGGAATACTACTTTTGGTGGACCTAGGGTTTGATAGAGAAACCCTAATTTTTCAACATAAGTATATTTTAGATCTTATTGGATAGAAATATGTGCCTTCTCATTACATCCAAGGACAACCTATATGACTTATTACATCTGAGCAACCTACGATCTTTGTCGAGATTTTACAGTCAGACAACATGTCTCTCCAGCTATGCTAGAAATCATCACTTCCTCTTTCGAGAGGTCTCGTTCTGAATCAAACCAAGTCTTTCTATGAAGTACTCGAGCATCACTCTTCCTATTTCTAGCATAGAATCACATCAAGATTGATTACATCCAAGGATAACCTACGAGATTCGCCAGGATTGATTACATCTGATGACAACCTACAGGATTAATTGCATCCAAGTAACCTATGAACTTCACTCGGAATTTTACACTCAGATAACCTATATCTCTAGTTATTCTAGAATTCATCACTCCCTCTTTCGAGGGGCCTCGATCTGGATGACATACTGGAGCTTCACTGTCCTCTTTGTATCATACAAAATGTAAGTCAGATCAATCAAATCAAATAGTAGCTTTCAAAAAAGCATACTACCTCACAACTAGCTGAGCAATTGGAAACATATTTTTCCTCAATTGTACTCAACACCATGTAGGAGTGCATCCTACCAAACCAATAGATCATACTAGATCTCAAACTGAAGAATCAACCCAAGGTTCTCTTCCTCTCAATGGTGTTTCCTTCCCAATCTAAATCAACATAACCATGCATGTTAGTCTTCTGATTCATATCATACTTGAGCCCATACTCAACTGTACCCTCTAGGTACCTCACTACATGCTTTGAAACCAGGTGAACATGTATCAGATCCATCAAGAACTAGCTTAGGGTGTTCATAGCAAAGCATATGTCTGATCTTGTATTCATTAGATACATCAGTGAGCCAATCATCTGATGATACATCATAGCATCAACCGACTCTAATGAAGCATCACATGATAGCTTCAAGTTTGATGTCATATGTGTGTCTATCACCTTGTGGTTTAGTATTCGAAATTTCTTCAGAATCTCTACTGCATAATTTCCTTGACCAAGGACAATCCCATCCACATTCTGCCATACCTCCATGCCTAATAAGTAGTGCATCATCCCTAGGTCTTTCATTTCGAACTATATGGAAAGTATCCTCCTTGTATCTTTAATGAGTTCCTCTTCGCCTGTCAGGAACGGGTCATCGGTATATAGAAGGAGCATCACTGTTCTTCTGCCTTCAACCTTGAAGTAAAGTTTGGAATCCACTTTAATCTTAGTAAATGCTAGGCCCATTAGTAAGTTTTCCATCCTATCATACCATATCGATCTTGAGGATCTTCTACATCCACTCCCTCTGAAGCAAATTATCATCCTCTCTCTGCATTTTGTACTCTATGTATCAAAACATTTTTGTAGTAGAGTGACAAGTAGCTTCCTATACTACTTATCTTCTATCTATCCATCTAATGTGACTACATACCAAGATCCTTTATCTTAAACTTTGTTGAAAATTTCTTCTCACACCCATCTGTGAGCTTGTCGTCCTCTATAGGCTTTCATCTTCAATCTTGTAGCAAAGGTTAATATCTTCATCACTCTATGTGACATTCAAGCCCCTCATGTAACTGTATGAGCTATCCCATGGGTTCCTTATGAGCTCATACAAGGCCTTCTTTAATTTGAACACATGAGTCTTCCTGTCATGTGTCTCAACTCTAGTGGATGCTCTACATACACTTTTTCCTTAACTACACCATTCAATAATGTTGTCTTGATTTCCAACTGTTGTGTCTCCCATCTCATACCTACACATACGAATATATTGGAAGTGTACCTCACAACTGGTGAAAATGTCTCCTCATAGTCGATGCCTTCTTTATGTGAGAATCCTCATGCTATGAATCTTGCCTTATATCCCTTGATGTTTCCATCTATTTCATCCTAGATATTGTAGATCCATATGGAATACACTACATACTTCCCTTCAGGTCTTGGAACCGCATCCTAGACATGATTCCTCTTGATCAACTGGTACTCATTTATCATAGTCTCCTTCCCTTTCTTCTTGGATACTTCTTCATAGCTGGAAGGATCTGCATCAATGATGTCACTCAAAAGTGTCACACAACTGGTGTGTGTCTGAGGCCTCTTACTTTCTTCGGAAGTCTCTTCATATTATTCTTCATCTTGGATGACTTCTCATTCCCAAGATGGTCTTCATCTCTTGAGGTGGATATACCATTCTCTTTATATTCTTCTGAAGCTCTTTCTTTCTCCAAGGTGTCTCTGACCTGGGGAGCTTCAGGTTCCTCTTATGGACTGTCATTACTTGTTCTTAAGAATGATATACAAGTCAATTTTAGTTGCATGGTTAGAAACATCTCATAATTTCCAAAACATAATTAATAGTGACAAATATATGCCACATAGTCATGCAAATATCTTATCCACTACTACATATTCATCCATATCTTGTACACATGCAGTAACTTCTAGATGCCTTCTACCCCAATGTTATTAAAAGTGTGTATTGCTCCTAATATGTCAACAAAGAGGTTTCAATCTAGATAAGTACCAATGGAATGTTGTACAACGTCATTGAATTGTAACCCATCATGTGCAATTCAGTAGTATAAATGCAAACACACAAACATGCATAATACATCAACCGAATATAAACAAACACATAGCCAAAAAATATCATGAAATGACAATTGAACACTTATCTTGTTTTTTTGTGGGTAGAATCCTTCTTGAGACTTCAACTTAATCATATTATTCATTCACATCTGCATCATTTCTTATCCAAATGCTGAGATGGATAAGAGGTTCTTCACGAGTTGAATCCTACATATTCCTCATCGCTTAAGGAATCTTCTTGGAATCATTAGAGCTTGATGTTCATTTTCTCCCATCTTCTCTTCTCTTATTATGAGCCGATATTCTTCTTGTTTGCACTCTTCCTAGATATTGTTGAAGTTAATCAAATTCATTTTGGCACACATTCCTTGAATGAATGAATCCCATGATCTTGGGAGGCCATTCAAGGTGGTTATAACAATCTCTTCTTCTTCTTCGATTGCTTCGTCATAGCATCAAACATTTCCTTTTGGTTTCTTCAAGGATGACACATGAGGGATAAGCTGATCTCTAATATAATATGCAATGATTCTCTTGGATCTAGCCTTAGCCTCATCTCTCTCGGGATCTTAGAACTTCCTTTCTGAAATACTGATCCAAGTCATTTTCTTCAAGGATCATGGAGGTCCTATACTTTCATGCTCAAAATTTGTCAGCTTCACCAAGCTTGTCATCAAGTTGGGTGTGATTAATCATTTTGAAATGAGAACCTCAAATGGAAATAGCAAATATTTAGATCTTACCGATTTGAGGTGCCTGACCTGGTTCTGGAGCTAGATGATCTATGGTTTGTCAAAAAAACCCTAATTTTCCAAACTTGGAATTTCAAACTTCTGATTGCACAGTAATATGCACCTCTTCAAGGTGATTTTTTCCAATGTACTCCTTTTCTGAAAACAGTGGTGGGAAGCTCCTGGAACAGGAAGCCCTAGTTTCCCCAATTTATTCTGCAGAATTGTCTGATATTTATTCTGTTGTATCTCCAGATTTTCAGCTCCTTACAGTATGAAAATTCACACTGATATAGCTTGATATATCTCCTTTCCAACCCCATAGGTTATATCATAATTGGATTCTCCAAGTAGAAATTATGCTGAGTTTTCCAACATGATTGTTTTGATGACTGATCAGCATAGAAAACTTGTACAGAATTCCACATGTCATTGTTTCACATTTAGGGTCTGAAAAGCAGACCACAGAAACTAAATTTCATTCCCTACCTGAACATCTTGCAAAATTTCATTTGGACCTTCCTAGATCGAGATATAGCAATTCTCCCTAGGTGACATGTTTATGACTATATTTAGAGGATGAGAATCATATATCCTAAATTATAGAGAATCTGAGGCTGAAAATTTTACATAATATACAAGCATATTTCCTCTTAGGATTGTAAATTTTTAGGCTCCTAATCCTTCTCCAATATCAAGCTGTAGCGAAAGTTCCAAGATGACTAGATTCAATCTTCTAGGGTTTTTGAAGCATGAAACCCTAATTTCCAGTAGTTTCCATTGTAGTTGTATTTCGGCTGCACAGTGCATTCTTTCAGGGTGGATTTGGCACCATGTTAGTTTTTATAAGTTATTATACTTAGGATCTTTATCTAAAAGAATAAGAAGAACAACAATACATCAAATATACACAAGACACGAATGTTTTCAACAAGGAAACCATAAAGCAGAAAATCCCACAAACTTCCTCATAATAGTTATGTCACAATGATAAGATGACAAGATATAATAACCAAATAACAATATGTCTACAGCATCTCTCTATCCATCCTCTTCCTCTCTCTCCTAAAGCGCATGTGAGAGAGAAAGTGAAGTGTGTGAAAAATGAGGAGGGTGCCTCCCTATTTCTATTCTTATGTTGAGTTTTTAACTCATCCAATAGGTCGGCTAGTTTACTTGTGGGGTAAGCCTACCTAAGAATAAACATAAATACATTTTAATTTATTTAACCTGGGGACTATTTCCCCGACTTATAATGGAGGGTTTCCCTCAGTGGCCATACACAATGATGACATCCCCAAAGGAGGAACACACATCCTCGATGGGAGTGCAACAATATACAATAGTAATATACATCGGAATATCTTCCAAAGTTACAATTACAACAACATAAGTAAACCTCCTCAATTTTATTCATGCTCTGAGGCATTTCCAATAGTGCAAAGAGCACCTCAATTGGAGTTTGTATGAGGAAGTTATGCTTCTCGCAAGTTGACCTATCTAGTTTACCACCATGATACCGAGTGGATTCCACGTTAACTCTCATTACCGCACATGTGGACTATCAAGAACATTTTAGAGTGTCCAAAACCCTAACCCTAATTAGTAGTTGAGGCATGTACAAACTCTAAAACTAACACTAAATGGCTACCAAGATATGCTAAATATTGGGCCGTCAGGAGGAGAATGATTTCCATTCTAATGATATTATTGTATTGTTCCATAATTGAGCTACAGTAAAGGAGTGGATATTAAAGTAGAACAGAAGAAGTAAGAGGTCCTGTAATATTCGTGTAGTAAACATTGTTACAGGTAACTCCATAGTGGGTACCATTTTCTTTGTATTTGTATTACATATTGGATAAGAAAAGAGAAAGGAATAGTCCTCATTATGGTTTGGTTTTTCCTCATAATGGGTTTTCCCAAGGTATATCTTGTGTTATTTGCATGGAGATGTTATTTTTCTCTAGTTATTTTC
This sequence comes from Pseudotsuga menziesii, assembly GCA_001517045.1. Classification (NCBI taxonomy): domain Eukaryota; kingdom Viridiplantae; phylum Streptophyta; class Pinopsida; order Pinales; family Pinaceae; genus Pseudotsuga; species Pseudotsuga menziesii. The sequence goes on from LPNX010304261.1 coordinate 5,572, forward strand.
CTTTAAGTTCTAGTTTATTTACCATTTTGTAGAATTCAACTAACAAAATGGCTTAATTTGTAATGTTTATTGTGATTAACTATTCCAATGGAGTATCCACGGTATTTTATGAATCATATTGGTATCAGAATAATTTTATTTTGGGTTTTGTGGGAAATCGTGGGATCTATGAGTTTACAGAATAAAGAGAAATTCTCCAAACCCTAGCCATGTCAAATGAGTCTAGAGAATAATCGTGGGGTGAATATGAACAACAATTTATAAAGCTGGAAATACAAGTCATTGATATCTCACGAAGTATGTCAATCCTCATGGTGGTTCTAGAGAGAAATTTTGGACCTTTTGGTGATTTTGGAGCCTCTAAATTAGAGATTGGTTAAGAGGGAACTTGGGAGACAAAGGAGACCTAGAAAAGAAAATATCTTGAGAAATATCAGCCAAGTTCTAGATCCATTACCACTTCCCAGTCATTATTTAAGATGGAAGTGAAAGTGGATATCAATCCCTACCAAGGTGAGATTGAAGGTTTAAAGACGAATCAATGGTTGCAGCAATTAGATGTCTATTTTAGTATCCATAATGTAGATGAGAAGTAGAATATTTCATTTGATCAATTGGAATTAGAGGGCCATGCGATAGGCTAGTGGAAAATCAATGCTGAGACACTTAGGTTGGAAGGTGATCTGCTAGTAACTAAGTGGGAGGATTTCAAAACCCTCATAACGATATAATGTGTTTAATGTTGTCAATTGTATTAATGTAATCTTGTACTTAGTGTCATAATGATGATCTTTATAACGTCATATGTGGGGCACTTATACTTGGTCTCACTATAATTTTTTAATAGTGCACATTGAATATGGAGATAGTTTGGGGGTTATTAGGTGGTGACCATTTTGTTAGGTAAAATTGACCTACACTAATAGGTCATTCATATCCATCATTTCTCCATTATCTCTTGATGATATTATCATGGATTGGTTGATCTCCACCATTGATTGTGGTTGATGATCAATGGTCTATATTTATCCTGGTTAGTATAAATTGATTTCATTAGCCTTGAATCAATGTAGAGGAGTGAGAGGAGTTGAGGGTTTCTTATGGTATCGATCTTTAGCATCGACCCTATGGATCCTTAGGCCATATCATCCATATGTGAAGAGTTGTAATCTAGAGGAGTTTTATTGAAGAATAAGAAGATCTTACTTCTGTGGATGTTTCCTCACCTTGGGGTTTTACCATGTAAATACGTGTATCTATATTGAATCCCATGTTCCTTATTTCTTTCATTTACTATTTATTGATGTTTTCATAGGAGATTATACCAATTGGATTCTTCTTGTATGTTATTGCATATTTCTTAGATCTAAAATGGTATTTGAATTGTTTATCAATCTCTTTCTCCTTGCAAAAATTCTCTTTTGAATTTAAGGGATACTATTTCAATAGAATTGTTCTTTGGGCTCCCCTATCAGGTATTTAGAGGACCAATGGATCCATTGGAATTACTTCAGGAAAATCCAAGGGTAGAGTGTGCAAGAGTACACCACTGAATTTAGGAAAATGGTTATTATATTGTCAGGTATCTCACCTAAGAATCCATATGCACTCCTCAAGTATATGAAGGGTCTACACAGTCAATTAGGAAAGAAAGTGACTCTCTTGAATCCAAAGACACATGATGAGGCCTTGTGCAAGCACAATACCTAGAGAATGTAGGCCATAAGAAATGACAATTAAGTGGTTCCAAATAGAAAAATAAATAATACACTTCCAATGAGAGGAAGAGGAAGTGGAATGGAAAATATAAGAAGTCTACAACCATGACACATCAGTGCAAGGATCCGAAAAACCACTATAATCATTGTAAAATCGATGGTCACACGAAAGAAAAGTGTTGGAAATTACATCAATATATGAACCCTAAGAACCACAAGAAGGATGCCAAGAAGAAAAACCTTCTGACTAGGGATTTAATCTAGCATGTAGAGAGAAACTTAGATGTGGATGAGAATAGTGTTTTCACTTCAATGTAGAAGGATGTGTATCTGAGTAGCATTCATCACAAGGAAGAGAAGGATATGACAAAACTCTTCCGTATCAATATCCATATCAATTAGACCAAGGTAAATGCTCTATTTGATTTTGGTACATAGGCCAATATCATAGTAGAAGATCTAGTTAAGAATATTTTGTTGGAGATTCGTGACCATCCTAACCCTTAGCCACTAAGATGGGTAAAGAAGGATACAAAGATCAAGGTCACAAAATATTGTAAGATCTAATATGTTATAAGTGCATATTTTAGTAATGAAGTAGATTTAGATGTAGTACCCATTTATGTGTGTGGTGTAGTGTTGGGAAGCCCCTACATGTATATGAGGGATGAATTATTCATGAGGAGAGAAAACCAATACCGCCTAACCACTTAATCAAGGATGGGGAATCTTTCATCATCAATGAACATAAACATAAATAAAAGATATCATTGGCAATTTTAAACCAAGCCAAAAAGTTGATTAGAACAAGTAAGAAATATGTTTTGCATTTCTTAAGAGAGAATCAATCAAGTGATGAATCAATAAGAGTAAAGGAATCCCTATAGGGGTGTACCACAAAGAAAAAAACACTAGTTGGAGGATTTTCTATAGGAATACAAATGAGTCTTCCAAGATTCTAAAGCATACCACCTAGGTGTTAGTTTTTTTACAAGATTATAGCAGTATATCTTATTTTCAAATAAACAAAAGGATCTCTAGAAGAAAGACAAAGCACATAAACAAATAACACAAGAATTTATCTTGGGAAACCCAATCAATAAAATATCATCAAACCTTCTTATAGAGATAATAACTTCACAAAGAGAGAGAGAGAGAGAGAGAGAGTATCTTTTGCGGATTTTACCCCAAAAATATACTCTCCTAGATTGTAGTAGCACACATTTCTGTTGAGTGAGTTTTTATGAATGTGTGTAATAATGAGGAGGGGTTCCTCCCATTTATACTGATTTTCCAAGGAAAATTGTTGGGGCCTACTTTCCAGTTTGACTGGGGTCAACCTAACTTGGGGAAATACAAATTAAATTTATTTTTATTCATTTTCTTTTCTGATCTTTTCCCAAGGTTTACATTGAATGTGTCTACATTAGTAGTTACATCAGTATAATATCCTGTAGGAGGTATAATAAGAATAACTTCTGAAGTTGCACAAGTTCCAACACTCCCTCTCAAAGAGGAAGGTATTGTTCAGATATGGTCATCATCAACATCATGAACATATGGGTCTCTTCTATACATATCATTTGTATTGATCATCTCTATAAGTCCTAAAGGTCATCAACATGTCTTTGTCCATCGAGAGGAGTCATCAAAGTGTTATATTTCTGTCTCTACCTGAGAACTTGGACATGCTTCACACGGCCATCTACTGTTAATTCTTCTCAAGTGATGGTGGGAATTCTGCTGATAGAGGTCACCAGTGTACATGAACATCTACAACTTGTTAATCTCAAGAGCTAGTGGGAATACTCCAAACAACAATAGATTGAGAAGCTGAACATATAGTGGCCATCATTGCACATGATCATCTATGTCCTACACATCTCAAGATGCCAATGGAATTTCTCCCATATCTAGCTGAGAACCTAGGTGAGTAGAATCCAACTATGTGCATGACCCTCTATAGCATGTTCATCTCAAGAGTTGGTGGGATTCCTCCAAAGCACTAGATTGATAATTTGAATGTATAGTGGTCAACTGTGCACACGGCTATCTCCTACCTTCTAGTCTCACAATGTCGATGGGATTTCTCCCATACTTGGTTGAGATCTAGAACAAGTAGAGGCACCTATGTGAAATCATCATATATATCAATCTCTACTTTCCCTCTCTATGAGGGATTCATTTTCTTCTACTCCAATTCTTCTGCGAAAGTTTTCGAAATTTGTCCTGAGAAGAGGTTTGGTAAGAATATCTACAATCTAGTCATCTGTTGGGACATATTGTAACTTGACCGCACCTTTCTGCACCATATCACGAATGTAGTGATATTGGATCTCTATATGCTTTGTCTTATCCTGGAATACGAAATTCACTAGCATCTGTATACAAATTTGATTGTCACGGTGAATTATAGTTGGTCCCAGAATCTGACCAAACAATCTTGCAAGGAGTTTTTGAATCCATTCTGCTTCTCAAGTTGTTGTGCTGGCAGCCATATACTCGTCCTATATGGTGCTAAGTGCTACTTAGGTCTACTTCCTACTACATCAGAAAATTACTATAGATCCCAAACTTAAGCAACATCCAGAAGTACTTTTTCTATCTACAACGCAACCGGCCCAATCTAAGTCAAAAAATCCTTCCAATAGCGTATCACATCCTGAAGCATATCTTACACCATATCCCACATTTCCACATAAGTATCTGAGAACATATTTTGCAGAAACCTCCAATTTGTCTAGGATCACTCTTAAACTAGATAAGGGTGTTCACAGCAAAACATATATCTGGTCTGGTGTTTGTGAGATACATCATAGAGCCAATCAACTGGAGATACATGGTGGGATCAATCATATCAGAATTTGAAGTGGACTCCTTCATCTTCTTGAAGTTTACATCCATCGGGGTAGCCATGGACTTGCAGTCCAACATCTTGAATCTCTTCAGAATATCAATTGTGTATTTTCCTTAACTTAGAAAAATTTCCTCCTACATCTGCCATACTTCTAATCCCAAGAAGTAATGCATCAATCTGAGGTCCTTCATTTCAAACTCAAAGGCAAGCTTCTTTTTACACTATCCAATTAGTTTCTCATTTCCTATGACAAACAACTCATCCACGTACAAGACCAAAATAAGTGCCTCATTATCCTCAATATTTTAGTAATGACTGGGATATGCATCAAACTTGGAAAATCCCAAGTTTACCAGGTATCTGTCTATTCATCCATACCAAGCACGAGATGCTTTCTTGAGCCCATGTAATGTTTTTCTTAGTTTACATACATAAGGATATTTCTTAAGGACAATAAACCCTTCTGGTTGTTGAATGTAAACTTCTTCCTTGATAATACCATTGAGGAAGGAGGAATTTACATCCATCTGATGCAACTTCCATCCCATAGTTGAAGAAATAGCAATGATGGTTCTGATGGAAGTATATCGAGCCGTAGGAGAAAATGTTTCATCATAGTCAGTTCCCTCTTTCTGAGATAATCCTCTGGAAATAAATATACCCTTGTGTTTATCCATGTTACCATATGCACATTGTTTAATCTTGAAAATCCATTTGGAGTCTTTATTGAATTCCCCTCAGGTCTCAGTACAACATCCCATACGTCATTATTCATGGTGGGTTGGAACTCTTTCGTCATGGCATCCTTCCAAACTTGGTGTCTAGATGATTCTTCGTATGTGGTAGGTTATGATTCAATGATGTGACTCATCAAGGATACATAACTTGAGAACCTCTAAGGTATTCTTCTTTCCTGATGGATTCCATGTGGAACTTCATGCCCTTCTGCATCCTTAGTGTATGTTAAGCCCATCTAGGTATTTTCTGACTTACTGCCATATCTGTGGGAGTATCATCTAGCTTAAATAAATCAATGGGACTGATCTGTTCATTCCATTCTTTAGAATCCCTATTAACTTTTGCAGGGGTAGATGATCTCATCTCTTCATCATCATCGATCTCCATATCAGATCCTCTTCCTTTTCCGATAGCCATCTCTTATTCAAACGTCACATCTCGACTAACTTCGATTTGCCTCGATCTTGGGATGTATATTCCATAAGCCTTTGAAGACTCGTTGTATCCCACAAATTTTCCCTTCTTTCCTAAAGGTTCTAACATTGTCCTTTTATCCTTGGGCACATGAATGTAGACTAGAAAACCAAAGATACGAAGGTGGCCTACTTCTGGATTTACTCATGTGAAGGATTCTTCTAAAGTCATGTTCTTTAATATTTTATGAGGGCATCTATTTTGAACATAAACAATTGTCTTGGATGCTTCTACCCATAAGAACATTGGTAGACTCTAGTCATGCATCATGGCTTTGGCTTCCTCCACAATTATTCGGTTCTTCCTGTTAGTTTTTCAACATTAAGCTAGCATTATTAGGATCTTTAACTGAGAGAATAACAAGCACACCAATCAAACACAAGAGACAATGATCACATTGTTTTTCTTCGGGGAAACCATAAAGGAAAAAACCCCGCAACTTCCTCAGAGATAGAATCAGCACCAAAATAGAAAATCCCAAAATAGTAAGTGATATCCCAACAGCAGTAATCTTCTTCTTGTCTAGCCCCAGTGTCTTCTCCTTCCTCAACTATGCTCTACACTTGAGTGTGTGTGAGTTGTGTGATAAATAGAGACTCCTGTTCTCTATTTATACTAATATCGGCATGACTAAAACCCTACTAGGGCTGACCTCTTCTAGGAGAGTCTAATAACCCTAGTGCCCTGGAACTGTGGGGACTTTAACCCTTAGACAATCGGAGGTTTACCCACTATGACTTGACATGACTTCTTTACATAATAGATCCTCCCGATCGGAACATCGGGGCATGACAACATGACTCAATTACATAATAGATACATCCCAGAATAAACATCGAGTTACAAGACATAAGATACATAGATGAATACATTTTGAAGTTACAAATACATCAACACTCCCTCTTAACTAGGAAGGTATTCTTTCGACACAATTTTCAGCACAGGTCTTCTTCTCTGCATCAACTGGATCATCTCAATATCTTCAAGTCTTCAAGTCATCTTCTTCTTCAAGTAATATTTGTCTTCGAGTCTTCAAGTCATCTTCTTCTTCTTTATCATGGGATATACATCATCATCACTACTAGCTCATCACTGCTAGATCATCATCAAGTCTGGATCGTCATCACAACTGGATCGTCACTTGATCTGGATCGTCATCAAGTCTGGATCATCTCATCTGGATCACTTGATCTAGATCATCATCAAGTCTAGATCATCATCGTATGCTATCTCATAATGGTGCTATCTCGATTCTTCTCGTCACAGGAAGTTCTATAGAGTCAATCCTATAGGCCTACCCTTCATGTAGGTCTTCATCAGCGCTTATATCTGACACTTAAGTCAGAATGGCCCGCCTAGCTCTTACATCTAACCTCATCTTGTCAGAAAGGCACACCCAGCACTCACATCTGACCTCATCTTGTCAGAAAGGCCTAGCACTCACATCTGACCTCATCTTGTTAGAAAGGCTCAGCACTTATATCTGACCATGTGCAAGCACACCGCATCAAAAAGGCTCTGCACTTACATCCAACCTCATCCTGTCAGAAAGGCACAGCACTTACAATCGACCATGCTCAAAAGCACCGGATCAAAAGGGCTCAGCACTTACAATCCGACCATGCATGAAGCACCACATCGGAAAGGGATCAACACTTACAATCTAACCATGCATGAAGCACCGCATCAGAAAGGGCTCAGCACTTACAATCTGACCATGCATGAAGCACCGCATTAGAAAGGGCTCTGCACTTACAATCTAACCATGCACGAAGCATCGCATCAGAAAGGGCATGCACTCACATCTGATCATGGAGGAACTAATCCTACCATCGCATTAGAATGGCCCCCAGTCCTAGATTGAGCTACCTGGTAACTGACCAGGTGCCTCCATTCGTAGAATGGTAGTTGCCCTTACATTTGACCTACTCGTCAGAATGGCCAACACTCACATCTAACATGGAAGGAACCTAATCCTTTAGCCATGATAGAATGGTTCAGCCCTTACATCTAATCAAGTGGGAACACATCCCTCTATCACATCAAAATGGCTTCTCAGTCCTAGACTAAGTTTTCCTGGTAACTGACCAGGTGCCTCCATTCCCAAAATGGCAGTTGCCCTTACATATGTCCTGCTCGACAGAATGGCCAGCACTCATATCTGCCATGGAAGTAACCAATCCTCTCACCATGATAGAATGGATCAGCTTTTACATCTGACCATGGAAGGAACCAATCCTCTCACCATGTCAGAATGGCTATGGGTCTCATCACTTTCTCTTGGAGGAAACCTCGATCTGGAGAACACC
>LPNX010304261.1:13705-37847 GCA_001517045.1 Pseudotsuga menziesii
TCTAGCCAATGGCTTCATCAATAAATTAGCTATCTATTCCTCCATCACAACATACTAGAGCTGTACTGCTCCCTTCTGCACCATATCCCTGATATAGTGATACTTGATCTCGATATGCTTCAACTTGTCATGGAACAATGGATTCTTTAACAACTTCACGCAACTCTGGTTGTCACAATGTATACAAGGAGAATCCAACTGGAGATCAAATATATTAGACAGTATCTTCCATAGCCATACTACCTCACAACTAGCTGAACAAGCTGTGACATACTCTGCTTCAGCTATACTCAGTGCGACACAGGATTTCTTCCTGCTAAACCAAGAGATCACACCTGATCCCATACTGAAGCAACATCCTGAAGTGCTCTTCCAATTGATGGCATTGTCTGCCCAATCTGAGTTGACATAACCCTCTAGGTTAATCTTCTGATTCAACTCATACTTGAGCCCATAATCAACCATACCCCTTAGGTACCTCAGAATATGCCTTGCAGCAATCAGGTGAACATTTCTCAGATCTGTCAAGGACTAGCTCAAGGTGTTCACAGCAAAGAAAATGTCTGGTCTTTTGTTTGTTAGGTACATCAATGACCCAATCATCTGATGATACATCGTAGCATCAATCGACTCTGATGAAGCATCACTCAATAGCTTCAGATTCAATGCCATAGGTGTGGCCATGGCTTTGCATTCCATCATCCCAAACCTCTTCAGGATCTCTACTGCATACTTCCCTTGTCCAAGGAAGATTCCATCTGAGCTCTGCCACACCTCCATACCTAGGAAATAATGCATCATACCCCAAGTCCTTCATCTCGAACTCGGTAGCAAGCTTTCTCTTTGTATCAACAATCAACCCATCCATACTTGTCACAAATAGATCATCTACATATAGTAGAAGCATCACTGGGTTACCATCCTCAACCTTGTAGTAAAGGTTGGAATCTGCTTTACTCTTGGTAAATCCCAAGCTGGATAGAAATCTGTCAATTCTGTCATACCAGGTCCTGGGTGCCTGTTTCAAACCGTACAGATCTTTCTTCAATCTGCACACATGAGACTCCCTGCCATGTGTCTCAAAACCGAGTGGCTGCTCCACATACACTTTCTCTTCTACTACACCATTCAAGAAAGCAGTCTTGACATCCATCTGGTGTATCTTCCATTTCATCACTGCAGCCAGAGCAAGTACTGATCTGATGGAAGTGTATTTGGCTATAGGTGCAAAGGTTTCTTCATAATCAATTCCTTCTTTATGAGAGAAACCCCAAGCCACAAATATTGCCTTATATTTTTCAATGCTACCGTCTGCAGCATGTTTGATCTTGTAGATCCATTTGGAATTCACAACTAACTTCTCTTTTGGTCTTGGGACAACATCCCAAACATCATTCTTCATGATTGATTGATACTCTTCGATCATAGCATCCTTCCATTCTTTCCGTTCTGTCGCTTCTTCAAAACTGGAAGGTTCTTTATCAATGAAATCACATAGTAAGGCTACATACCCGAAGCAGGATCTGGTCCTCTTTCTTTCTCTGTGATTCTCTTCTAAATCCCCATATCTTTCTACACCTTGGATAAGTTCTCATACCCAAGCAGGTTTCCTCTTATGAGGATTCTTCTCTAGAGGTGGATCTACAGGTCTTTGTGGTTCTTCAAATTCTCGATCTTCTTTGTGAATTTCTTCATTCATGGTTGTGTCATGAATTCTGGGTGCTTTTGCTTCTTCAGGTTCTTTAGCAGGTCTCTTTCTGGATTTCTTGTAAGCTTTGTCTTCATCAAATGTCACATCCCTACTGATGTCAATCTTCTTGTATCCTGGGAAATAGATTCTATAATCTTTCGAGCTTTCAGAGTATCCCACAAATATACCCTTCTTTCCTGAAGGATCTAATTTTGTTCTCTTCTATTTTGGAATGTGTATGTATATAGGACAGCCGAATATTCTGAGATGGTTGACTTCTGGTTTCTTGCCGGAGAAGACTTCTTCAAGAATCTTGTTCTTGAGTACTCCATGTGGAGTACGGTTCTATACATACACCATTGTTCTAGCAGCTTCCACCCAAAGATGCATAGGAAGATCTTGATCATGAAGCATTGATTTTTTTGCTTCCATGATAGTTCTGTCCTTCCGTTCTGCAATCCCATTTTGTTGAGGATTGTAAGGAGTGGAAACCTCCCTCTTAATCCCTAATTCTTTACATAGCTCTTTGAATTCATTTGAAGTGAATTCTCCGCCATTATCTGATCGTAAAGTCTTGATCTTATTTTTAGTATGGTTCTCGATCAAGGCTTTGAATTCCTTGAATTTGCTGAATACTTCATCTTTGTTCTTCATGAAGTAAACCCATGTCTTCCTAGAAAAATAATCAATAAAAGAAACATAATATGCATACCCGCTTAGTGAGCTTGATGACATAGGACCGCATACATCGGAGTGGATGATTTCCAAGATTCCTTTTGCTTTGCTTTCACTACTTGGAAATGTCTTCTTTGTGTTCTTTCCTTTCGCACATCCTTTGCAGACCCCATCATTTTTTGCTTGCATTTCTGGAATACCTTCAACAGCTTTGCTTGCAAGAGGTAGTGCTCTGTAATGCACATGTGCAAGTTCACTTGGCTCTACTGTATCATGGACCAAGGCTTGTTCTGGATAGCCCTTAAATTTGCATAAACCTCCTTCTTGTTCACCAATCACTATTGCGTCATCAATAGTCTTTCCTTTTGGCCACATGATGACTTGACCATCTATGAATGCAACCCTCATTCCTTTTGCATCTAATGCTGATATGGAGAGAAGGTTCTTCTTGAGTCCTGGCACAAACAATACTTCCTTCATTGTTAGAGACTTACCAGAGTCTAGTTTATAGGAAGATTCCCCACTACCTTTTATTGGATATTGGTAGTCATATCCTAGTTTCACCTTGTGAGGTAATTCATGTTCTGAGAGCTTCACAAAGGATTCCTTGAATTGAGTCATATGTTTAGAAGCCCCACTATCTATAAGCCAATCATCACTTCCATGAGTAATGTTACATGTGAGAGTGGAGATCAAAACATATTCATCCTCGCTTAAAGAATCTTCACTTTCATATCTGGATCTCTTCTTGGATGGTTTGTCATCCTCTGCAGCATGACCACGATGTCTTTTCTTGCTTCCCTTCTTCTTGTGAGAGGTACTTTTGTTCTTAGGAAAATCTCTAGCAAAGTGTCCTTTTTCATCACAAGTATAGCAAATGTATTTAGACCTATCTCTAGGCTTTCTAGAGTTGTTCCTATGATGAGAGTACTTACTTCAGTGATGGCTGGATCTGGATTTCTTGGATTGTACTATGAGAGCTTGATCTTCACTTCCCATCTTCTCTTCTCGAGCTGCTATCCGAGCTTCTTCTTGAGAACATTCTTCCCACAGTCTACTGAACTTGACTAACTTCTTTCTAGCACATATCCCTTGAATGAAAGAGTCCCATGTCCTAGGGAGACCATTCAAGGTGGTCATCACAATTTCTGCATTCTCCACTTCTTCATCCACTGCTTCCAATTGTTCCTTGATCTGAGAAACCCTTGTGAAGTATGACTGGATAGTCTCTGCATTCTGGATCTTCACATTCTTTAGTTGATTTCTCAGAGTCATCTTCCAGTTTATGTTCTTCCCTTCAAACAACTTGGTTAGGGCGTTAAACATAGCTTTAGGTGTCTTGATAGAGGACACCTGTGGGATAAGGTGATCCTTGATAGAATCAGCAATGATCCTCTTTTCCATAACCATATTCTTCTTATGTAAGGCATTTGCCTCATCTCCCTTTGGAACTGGAACCTCCTCATGGATGTAGGAGTCTAGTTCATTCTCTTCCAGGACCAAGGAGATCCTATACTTCCAGGATCGGAAGTTATCAGCTCCTTCAAGCTTTTCATCAAGCTTGGTATGATGAGACATCTTAACTGAGAACCTCAAATGAAAATACAAAATATTTTAGATATTACCTGGTTCAAGATGTCGGATCTAAAGCTTGAGTTGAAATCCTGCAGTACTGGATTAGGAGCAAATTAGGGTTTTTCTTTTCCAGAGTTATGTCTACCCAAATGCCTTGAAATTTGTCCCTAACTTCAATTTTGGGGAGGAGATCAATCCAGGCCTGGGCTCACTGAAAAATTCCTCTTCTATTAAAATCCCTAATTTCCGATAGTAGTGATAGGTCCAAAACTGAAAAACCTTAGAATTGGATTCTGCTTCGACAGAAAGATGTGCCATAGGGAGGAGAGTTATTCCACCTTACTTTTGCTGAAAATCTATGGAGGAAGATCCACAAAATAGTAATCCCTAGTTCCCACAGTTGCACAGTGTCTTATTCTTAGGTTAGCTCCGATACCATGTTAGTTTTTCAACATTAAGCTAGCATTATTAGGATCTTTAACTGAGATAATAACAAGCACAGCAATCAAACACAAGATACAATGAACACAGTGTTTTTCTTCGGGGAAACCATAAAGGAAAAAACCCCACAACTTCCTCAGAGATAGAATCAGCACCAAAATAGAAAATCCCAAAACAATAAGTGATATCCTGAAAGCAGTAATCTTCTTCTTTTCTAGCCCTAATGTCTTCTCCTTCCTCAACTATGCGCTATAGTTGAGTGTGTGTGAGTTGTGTGATAAATAGAGACTCATGTTCTCTATTTATACTAATCCCAGCATGACTAAAACCCTACTAGGGCTGACCTCTACTAGGAGAGTCTAATAACCCGAGTGCCCGAGAACTGTGGGGACTTTAACCCTTAGACAATTGGAGGGTTACCCACTATGACTTGACATGACTTCTTTACATAATAGATCCTCCCGATAGAAACATCAGAGCAAGACAACATGACTCAATTACTTAATAGATACATCCCGGAATAAACACCGGGTTACAAGACATAAGATACATAGATGAATACATTCCAAAGTTACAAATACATCAACACTTCCTTTCCTTAACCCCATTTTGTTGAGGGTTATAGGGAACTGAGAACTCCCTCTTAATTCTCACTTCCTTGCAGAAATCATTAAACTCTGTAGAGGTATATTCTCCACCATTATTTGATCTCGGGATCTTAATCTTTCTTCCTGACATATTCTCGACTTGTGCTTTGAATTCTTTGAATTTATTGAGTACTTCCTCATATTTCTTGGTATTGAGGATGTATATCCACGTCTTTCATGAGTGGTCATCAATAAATGTTACATAGAAGTTGTAACCACCCAGTAAAGTTACAATCATGGGTCCACACGAGTTAAAGAGGACTAGATCCAATATTCCCTTGGATCTGATTTCACTTTTTGGAAAGGAACCCTTGGTATTCTTACCAAGTGCACATCCTCTACATACACCATCATGGTCTACATGAAGCATTGGTAGACCTGTCACCATGTTCCTTAAAGCTGGAAGAGCTTGATAATTTAGATGAGCTAGTCTTCTATGCCATGGCTCATTGATGTTAGTGGAATCATGGACTAATGCTTGAGCTGGTAGAGTGGTTAGACGATACAATATTTCCTCCCTTATACTGGTCACTTTTTTTTCATTCTAGAATCTTTGTTCCATGCTAGCACCTTTTCATCTACAAATGTCACTCTATATCCCTTGTCTTCTAAAGCAGAGATGGAGACAAGGTTTCTTTTCATACCAAGTACATATAGCACATCATTCAGATGTAATAAGTCATTTGATTCTAACTGAAGAGAGGTTGATACAAATCCTTTCACAATGTAATTGGAATCATCTCCAAGTACAAAACGGAGATGGGATTCTTTCTCGGCTACTTCTTAAAGGTTTTCTTTATAACCAGTCATATGCTTAGAAGCATCACTATCTATGAGTCATGTATCACCGGTGGTGGGATCAATAACTGATAAAGCTTATATGAAGAATAAATATGTATTATATTCATTTCTTTGTTTCTTTTCATGATGACCATCTTACACATCATTTGTTGAAGCTTCATGCTTCCTTTTGCTTGAATTGTTACACTGGCTTGCATAGTGACCATATTTCTTACACCTATAGCATTGTATGCGTGATAGGTCCTTCTTCTTTTCCTTATGATCTAGAGAAGAACTTGGTCTCCTATATTGGTGCTTATGTTTTTCAAACTTCCTCCCTTTTCCCGTTCCTTTCTTGGCATGAGTGATAAAGGCTTGATTCTCCTCAACTTGAGAACCATGAAGTTTCTGCAATCCTGGTGTCTTCCTGAGTGCAGTCTACCCACAACTTGTAGAATTTGGTAAACTTGGTATGACCACTTATGGTTTGGATGAAAGACTCCCAATATGGTGGAATACCATTCAGGGTGGTCATGACAAGCTCATTTTCTTCAAGGTTGTCTCTGTTGTACCTTAGCTTGTCCGAAAGTTTGGTGATCCTAATGAAATATGAGGCAATGTTTTCGGACTTAGTCCTCTTCATTCTTGACAGTTTGTTCCTCAATGTTTTTGGACTTAGGACTAATATTCCTCAATCCTTCTTGCTTTCGCATCACCCTTCCTCCACTAGGACTTGGCTTCTTCTACTTATGATTCTGGAACTTTCTCATTGAAATTTTTTAGGAGATCATGTTCTTCTAGAATGAGAAGAACCCTAGGATTCTAAAATATGAAGTTGGTAGCCCCATCAATATGATCTTCAACCTTCATTCCAATCATCTTGTCTACAGATCTAGACTAGAAACCCTAGTAGGAGTTAGGTCAAAAATGAAATTTTGAATTTGAAGAAACTAACCTCACATATAGATGCGCCTTTTCAAGGTGAGTTGAGGAGAGGTGAGGTTGATCCAAGGTAGTGTCTTGATCAACACAAAACTTGAAACCCTAATTTCTGCAACATCAAAATTAGGTCAAGAATGAAACTTCTCAGATTTGGATTTTCTTTCACCAAAATGTGCGCCTCCCCTAAAGCGAAGTTTTCAGAGTTATTTTCCTTCTAAAGAGATGAGGGAAGGCCTTGGAAGGTCAAACCCTAGCTTTCGGCAATGGCCTCTTCTAGAACTGCTCTGATACCATGTTAGTTTTTTTACAATATTATAGATGTATATCTTATTTGCAAATAAACAAAAGGATCTCTAGAAGAACAACAAAGCATAGAAACAAATAACACAAGAATTTATCCTTGGAAACCCAATCAGGAAAAACCCAGCAAACCTTCATATAGAGATAATAACTTCTGAGAACAAAAAAAAGAAGAGAGAGAGAGAGAGAGAGAGAGAGAGAAAATCTCTCGCAGATATAACCCCAAAAATATACTCTCCTAGACTGAAGTAGTGCACCTTTCTGCTGAGTGAGTTGTTGTGAATGTGTGTAATAATGAGGGGTTCCTCCTATTTCTACTTATTTTCCAAGTGGAATATCATTAGGACTGACTTGCCAGTTTGACTGGAACCTACCTACCTTGTGAAAATACAAATTAAATTTATTTTTATTCTTTTTCTTTTCTAATATTTCCCCAGGGTTTACATTAAATGTGTCTAGGTTTTACAAGAGTATTTACATTAGTATAATCTCCTATAGGAGGTACAACAAGAATAACTTATGAATTTTCACAAGATCCAACACTAAGAGGGAAATAGAACATGAGATATAGTTGTTGCTTAACTCCCCATTACGAAGTATTGGGTTGTATAGATAGTATGTTCTTGGAGCAGATGAAGTGAAGAAGTAGTTGTTGGAGCAAAGAGAGATTCAACAAAGCACTTCACATTGTGGGTCACCTATCATCATCGTACCCAAAAAATATGGGACTTGGTGGATTGGTATTGAATACATTGATTTGAACAAGATGACACTTAGGAATCGGTACCCTATTCCTATGATTAATGACTTGTTAAACCAATTGTAGCATGCTAAGCACGTCATCGATTTGGATCTCAAGTTAGAATACCACCAGGTATGAGTCAAAGAAGAAGACACATGGAAGAATGGTTGGTCATGCCTTTTGGTTTATGTAATGCACTAGCTACATTTATGAGAATGATGAATCATATTTTGTTCTTGTATTTAGATTCATTCATTATAGTGTATTTGGATGATATACTAGTTTATATTTCTACTTGGGAGGAGCACATTTCACATCTCAAGTAGGTGTTAGAGGCTCTCAAAAAACACTAGTTGTTGGCTTATCTAAAGAAATGTGAGTTTGCTCAATATTCAACAGTATACTTAGGATATGTGATCGATGGATGGGAACTCGATATAGAGCCTGAAAAGATGGATGCCATTATAAGATGGGAATTTTTTACTAATGTCACTGAAATTAGGAGATTTGTTGGGGCAACATAATACCTATGGAAATTTATCACTTTCTTATCAATGGTGGTCTTACCACTCTATGCCATAACAATGACCAAAAAACATTTTCATTGGGGAAAGAATCAACAGAAATATTTTGACGAGCTAAAATAAAATATTATTCAAGCATGAATTCTCACATTGCGTAACTTGTAGAAGCCTTTCAAATTGGATATAGATGTAAGTAGGTATGCCATCAAAGTAGTTTTGATTCAAGGCGGTAAGTAGATATGCTATCATTCTAAGATGTTTTTGTAACATACATAATAACAATAAAATAATAATTAGTAATTAATGATTAATGAAAGGGCACATCTTATCTAAAATATGTGACCTATTGAAAATACTGTTGAATATCATAACTTCAAAAGATATTCTAAATGTATTTCACTTATGTAACCCAAGGGAGATGTTATTATTCCTCTTATGAGGTGTTACTATTGTAATTTATCATCATATAGTCATGATGTAAAGCCTCCATTGTAAGTCGGGTCAATAGTACCCTAATGAATATAATATAATATTGTATTGAGTCTTCCTAAGTGAAGTCGGACCACTTAGTTAAGTGGGGCTGACTTGTTAGGTTAAAATTCAAGTGACAAAAAGAATATAAATAGAGGAGATGTGTTCCTCATTTGAACACACACCCACTTGTGTACAATGCATAGGATATATATATATATATATATATCTACTTGAGGGAGGTGCACCTATATGGGGTCTTGTCTTGTAATTTTTATACATCTTATACAGAAGAATTTTTTTGGGTTTTCTTCCCCATGAGGGTTTCCCAGGATAAATCTTTGTGTTCTTTTGTGTGGTTGTGCTTGTTTATCTTCCAGTGAGATTTTTGCTTATGGTTATTTTGTAATGATGCTAAATGTTATAAGATCTTATATAACCATTAAAATCTTAACATGGTATCAGAGCTACCCTGAAAAAAGTCTTTGTGCAGCCAAAACAGTGCTACAACTACATCTATTGAAGATTAGGGTTTCATGCTTGAAAACCCTAAAAGACTAAAACTAGTCATTTTGGGACATTCACTATATCTCGATATTGGAAAAGGATAAGGAGCCAAAACTTTTACAAGTTGAATATAAATTCCTGATGTACACTATGTAAATGTTCAGCCTCATATTCTCTATAACCTAGGAGATATGATTCCTTGAAATTAGGGTTCCATCCTCTCTCGGGATTCATCCTTAAACAAGTGACCTAAGGAGAATTGTTATATCTAGGGATACGAAGGTCCAAATGAAATTTCGCAAGATGTTCCAGATAGGGAATGGACTATACTTTATGTGATAAAAGTTTCAAACCATGAAGGTGAAATAGTGATACATGTAAGTCCTTACAAGTTCTTTATGCTGAAAAGTCCTGAAATAAGTCACCTTGGGAAAATTTGTATAAGTCCGAATTGGTGAAACCAATTCTGCTCTAACTTGTGGTGTTGGAAAGAAGACATAATAGGATACCTCAATACGAAGTTTCAGACACAGAGGAGTAGTACTTTCAAAGATACGGCAGAAACAATATCAGGAAATTTTGTAGAAGAAATTGAAGAAAACTAAGGCATCAGATATTTTGTAGTTCTGATCACAGTTTTGGGGAAATGAGTATGTTGCTCAGCTCACCTTGAGGAGGTACATATTTCTATACAATCAGATCTGAAAGATACCTAAGTTGAAAAACTAGTGTTTCTTTGTCAAAAGCTAGGTCCACCAGAAGCAACATTCCATCAAAGCTTTCAAGCAAGCATCAGATTGAAGCATTCTCATTGGTCAAAGGAGGAGTTGCAGATCTAGAAGGAGATGAAGACAAAGCAAACAAAGATAAGTATTTGAATTGTCTTTCCTATATATGTTGTGTACTGTGCATGATAGAATGTTTGCATTAATGATAGTATACTACTAATATGCGTGTTATGGGTAAGTAGCCCATGGTGCTATACAACACGCCATTGCTACTAATCTAGAATGAAACCTTTTTGCTAACATATTGGATTAGTGCACAATATCAATGATGTCATGGTAGAGATGGAAGGCATCTGAAAAGTTTCTGTGATATATGGATGAATGTTTTATTGGCTAAAATAGTTGCATGATGCATAAGAATTTCTCTTTATGCATGTGTCATATGAAATGGTTCTAACTGTGCAACTGGTGCATTTGACTTGTAGGAAAGCTCGTGTACAACTTCCTATAAGAAAAGGAGGATGAGACTTGTTCTAAAGAACAAGTGATGACAATTCAAGATTCACTCCAATAAGCATGAACCTGAATCTCCTAAGGTCAAAGACATCGTGATGGAATAAAGAGCTTTGGAAGAACATAAGAGTGCAGTAGATCCACCTTGAGAGATGAAGACCATCTTGGGCACGAGAGATAATGCAAGATGAAGAAAAGTATGGGGAATTCCAAACCAAAGTAAGAGGCCTCAAACACACTCTAGTTGTGTGACACAGTTGGGTGACATCGTTGATGCAAACCCTTCCAGCTATGGAAGAAGCTATGATTAAAGAGTAACAGTTGATCATGGGGAATGATGTCTAGGATATGATTTCGAGACCTGAAGGGATTTCTGTAGTGTATTCCATATGGATCTACAAGAAAAAGTATACAAATCAAGGTTTCTGGTTTGTCTCGAAAAGAATAGACTATGGCATGACATACTCTATTGACTAGACACACTTCTCTAGTAGAAGTATATATTGAGCAAAGAACCACCTGTACATAATAGGATTTGTACAAGCTTAGAAGGAACCCGTAGATAAGCACATCCAAGAGCTTGAAAGATCAACTAGAGTGATGAATATATTGACCTTTGCTACAAGGTTGAAGATGGAAACCTATAGAAGATAACAAGCTCACAGATGGGTGCAAGAGGAACTTTTCAACAAAGTTCAAGATAAACAGATCTTGGTATCTAGTAACCTGAGATAGATACATAGTAGCATAGGATGCTACCTGTCACTCCATTACAGAATGCATAAGGAGGATGATGCTCCTATTCAAGGGGAGTGACAGCAGGAGATCTTCGAGTTCGACATGGTACTTCACGATGGACAGCTTCCAGATGGACTAAGGCTTTACCAAGAGTAAAGTGGGTTCCAACCTTCAAGGTTGAATGCGAAAGACTGGGATATGTCGATGAACTAATAGAATGAACTCATGCAATGATGGAAGAATACTAGAATGATTTTTGGGATATAGTATGCAAACCAAAAGGAAAGAGTGTGGTATCTTCCAAGAGGATCTACAAGATAAAACATGTTGCTGATGGAAGGAGGATTATCTCAGAATTGATTATGAAGAGACATTTGCTCTAAGAGCAAGGTACACTTCCATCAAACCCATAATGGTACTTTCTTCCATGATGAAGTGGGATCTACACCAGATGGATGTAAATACAACCTTCCTTAATGGCATAATTGAGGGAGAAGTTTACATCAAACAACCACGACGATTTGAAGTAAAAAACAGAGCAACTCATGTATGCAAGTTGAAAAAGGATTTGTATGGACTGAAGCAAGCTCCTAGAGCTTATTATGGCAGAATAGATAGCTTCTTGAAAAGCATGGACTTTACCAGAAGTAAAGTTGATCCTAACGTTTACCTCAAGGTGATGGATGATGAACCTAGCATACTATTGTTGTGTGTGGGTGATCTATTTCTGACTGGAAATGAGAAGCATATCACACATTGCAAGAAGAAGCTGGCTAAAGAATTCGAGATGAAAGATATTGGATTGATGTATTATTTTATAGGGCTATAAGTGTGGCAGAGCTCAGAAGGAATCTTTCAAACCAGGGAAAGTATGTTGCGGAAATCTTAAAAAGATTTGATATGTTGGATTGTAAATCCATGGCCACACCCATGGATACGAACATTAAGTTGTTGTCTGATGAGACATCAAAGTTAGTGGACATGACTCATTATAGGAAGATTATTGAGTCGTTGATATATCTAAAAAATACAAGTACAGATATATGCTTTGTTGTGAACACCTTGAGTTAGTGTCTAGTTAAATCTAGATGAGTTCACCTAATAGCTTCAAAGCATGTGATGAGGTACCTAAAAGGTACGATGGACTTGGTACTTTACTATCGTAAATATCATGACTACAGATTATATTGATATATGGATTCAGATTGGGCAGGAAATGCCGCAGATAGAAAGAGAACCTCAGGTGGATGTTATTGTCTGGGATCCTCCATGATCTCATGGTTTAGTAAGAAATAGTCCAGTGTTGCTCTCAGTACAACTGAAGTAAAGTACATTGGAACTTGCTCCGCTATTTGGGAAGCCATATGGATTCAAAAAACTGATGTCAAGTTTATTTGACATGGAGTTGGATACCACCATGATTCTTTGTGACAACTAGAGTTGCATAAAGATGACAGAGAATCCTATGGGATATGAAACTGAAGGGATATATACAACTCTAGTATGTGAGTACTGATGAGCAATTTGTTGATGTGGCGACCAAGCTTCCATGACAAGCTTGGTGTAATTTGAAAATACTTTCCTCGCAAGGAGGAACAGTGATGATGATACTACATACTTTCCTCGCAAGGAGGAGCAGCGATGTTGATATAGATATTTCCTCGTAAGGAGGAACAATGAAGATATGGACCCTTCTCAGAAAGGAGAAACATGTCGAAGATATGGACCCTTCTCAAAAAGGAGAAACAGGTCGAAGATATGGACCCTTATTGAAAAGGAGAAATGGGTCAAAGATACAGACTCTCTTCAGAAAGGAAGAACAAGTCAAAGATATGGACCTTCTTCAAAAAGGAGGAACAAGTCGAAGATATGGACTCTCCTCGGAAAGGAAGAACCGGTCGAAGATATAAAACCCTCCTCGAACAAAGGGGGAACAGGTTGATAATATGGATCCTCCTGGAAAATGGGGAGTAATGATGAGGCTGACATTGATGATGGGATGACAGTGATGCTCCAGCATGAAAGATGCCAAGTGCACCTGAAGATGTTGACAAGGTCTGACATTCACTTGTGGATGATAGTAGCCTCTCTTGAGGATGGCAAGTATAACAATATGTTCATGAGAGTGGTCCTTACTAGCTAAGGATGGCCCTACAGATATAAATCTCACATGTAGAGTACCCACATTCATTTGTGGATACCATAGTATAACATTCGCTTGTGAATGGTCCTAGCCTTCATGCTGAGGATGTCCTACGATGAGTCCTCACAAACGATAGGGCCGATACTTAGGTATGATTGAGATCTGCTTTGTAGATGTTACTCTCGCATAGAGAGTGCCCACATTTAGTTGTGGATACTGTATAACAACACTCGCTCAGGAGTGGTCCTAACCTGTGTGGTATGGATGCTCTATAATGAGTCCTCACGAAAATACTCTTGTATGGAGAGTATGCAGTCAAGATTCACTCTGCAGGAAATACTCTTGTATGGAGAGTATACCTACATTCATATGTAGATTCTATAGAATAACACTTGCTTGGGAGTGGTCCTAACCTGTGTGATATGGATGCTCTATGATGAGTCCTCATGGACGCCATAGTATAACACTCACTTGGGAGTGATCCTAACCTGTGTGGTTTGGATGTTTTGCGATGGGCCGAAATTTTGTATGTAGTCGATATCTGCTCTGTAGATAGTACTCTTGCTTGAAAGAGTATGCCTACACATAAGTGTAGATATCGTAGTATAACACTCACTTGGGAGTGGTCCTAACCTTTGTTGTATGGATGTTCTACGATGAGTCCTCACGGATAATAGGGCCTGCACCGGGTGCGGTCAAGATCTACATTTAGTTGTAGACAATTCATTTAATCAATTTCATGGATTATGCTAATGGAGGATTGCATCATCCTTGGACTTATGTCCTAAAGTGATCGAGATTGATCATCCCGCAAATAGATCATGTGTACTACAGGTAGCGTGGTGGAAAAAGATCAAGTAGATCGAAGTACAGTAGTGAAGGATCAAGTAGATCAAAGTGTTGCTGCAAAGGATCGAGAAGATCGAAGTGCTGTTGCAAAGAATCAGAAGATCGAAGTGTTGCTACAAAGGATCAAAAGGATCGAACTATTGCTACAAAGGATCGAAGTGCCGTTGCAAAGGATCAGAAGATCGAAGTGTTGCTACAAAGGATCAGAAGATTGAAATACTACTACAAAGGATCAGAAGATCGAAGTGTTGCTAGGAAAGATTGAAAGATCGAAGCATTGTTGCAAAAGGATCAAGTAATCGTGTGATGCAGAAGATGAAGACATTGAAGAGTAGTTGTTCCAATTACTGATGAATGTTGAAAACTTCCTATGACATATACATGTATAACCTCAATGATGTTGCAAATATTCTCTCTTTGTTCTGCTATAATCTATGATGATGTTGTCAGTAGAATAACCTTCTCGTTAAGGGGGAGTGTTGAATATTGTAACTTCAAAGGATATTCTAAATGTATTTTACTAATGTAACCCAAGGGAGATGTTATTATTCCTCCAGCGGGGTGTTACTATTGTAATTGATCATCATAGAGTCATGAGGTAAAGCCTCCATTGTAAGTCAGGTCAATAGTACTTTAATGAATATAATATAATAATGTATTGAGTCTTCCAAAGTGAAGTCAGCCCACTTAGTTAAGTGGGGCCGACTTATTAGGTTAAAAGTCAAGTGACAAAAAGAGTATAAATAGAGGAGATGTGTTCCTCATTTGAATACACACTCACTTGTGTACAACACATAGGAGAGAAAGAGATATATATCAGTTGGAGGGAGGAACACCTTTGTGGGGTCTTGTCTTGTACTTTTTATACATCTTATACAGAGGAAGTTTTGTTGGGTTTTCTTCCCCATGAGGGTTTCTCGGGATAGATATTTGTGTTCTTTTGTGGGGTTGTGCTTGTCTATGTTTCAGTGATCTTTTTGTTTATGGTTATGTTGGAATGATGCGAAATGTTATAAGATCTGATATAACCATTAAAATCTTAACAAAGACATGTCTTACCATTGTGACCATAAGTACACCATCACATGGTCATTGTATCATAAATGAAGTCAAAAAAGTCAAACTATAAGGAAGAATGCTTATATTTACAAATCACTACAAACATAAAAAAAGAAAATGGTTCCAAGGAACAATCACAAAAGACTAAGACACTTTATCATCATCTAAATCATAAGAAATCTTTGAAAAATTAGATTACATAGGATCATTAGTTGACAAAGAAATGATGATTAACTCAATAGAGAAGTCATCATACATTCAAATTCGAACATCAAAAATTAAGACAAAGTTTAGGAGCATCCCGTGGACGAATTGAAATACAAATTCTTGTTGTTGGAATCATTAAATTGAAAAACAGCTTGCAATTCTCTGCATTTAAAATCGAACCGCATTCTTCCACTGAATTCCACCATTTTGATTTCCGTTCATGTTTCCACGCCACTAAGAATCACCGATTACGACCTGTAGTGCAATCCATTAATAAAACATTCAAATCCATTAATAAAACATTCAAATAAAATCGTTGGCATCAACATTAGAAGGTATTCATTAATTTCTCTATTAATTACTATCGATTTTTTTTCCATAACTGCCATTTATCAAGTAATTATTGTCGTCGAAAGACTAAGGAGTCATCATAGTAGTGTGTGAATATTCGAAGTCAAAATTAAAACAAGTGGAGTGGTTAAGGGAAGCAAGTCCCTGCCTTTAAAATTCAAGCTTCTATGCACTAGTCCATGAAGAGCTACAATTGCAACATCTATGCACTCATCCATAAACTGTAAGAAAGTTTACAGCCAGGATTCCACTAACTTGACATTGAATCCTTTCACAACCCTGGCTAGGTCTAGCTTCTTGAGGTTGATGCATGCACCTTCCAGTGGAACTTTGATGACGGTTGGGAATAACATGTGACTAGTGTTATCGTGACTTCAATGAGGATACCCAGGACACATTTGATGGTAAGTATGTGATAATTTCTCTAATATGATGAGGGTTGTCCCCAGAAACATCAACGACGTGGTAGGTATTTTCAGGTGTAATACATATTTTTATTAGCCAAGCATATATAATATGATTTGGACCCTTAGCCTTTGCAGTGCCACTGCAGAAAATAGATCTACTGGGCATAAAGCACCTACAGACATTATAATCATTTCTCACTATTTGATTGTGAATTTGCATTGTTCCAGTGTTCTTAAATATATAAATGTAATCATAAGATGATAATGTGTCATTAACATGTATTATCAGTTATAATCTTCCTCATTTGTTCATGTGATTTAATAGTAGCTAATTAAATATACAGGTCAAATAACAATTATAAGAAGGAATTATTGCGATCCCACAGGGGTTAGAGAAAATGGTAATGAGTAATTGAGATGAAAAGTTGTAAATGGAAGGTCACGCCTTCAAGTCCCATGTGGGTACTTAAACTCTCTTAAAGACAATCAGTGCAATATCATTACAGAGGACTTTAATGTTACAATATCTTATAAATAAAGAAGAGGGGACTCCTTGATTCGTGATCCATATGGTGAATATTTGGAAGATCTTATAGGGTATATTGATTTGGTTGACATTAAGAAGAAAAAGGGAACTTATACTTAGAATAACATTGTGTCTCATTTGGACCGTTTCTTGGTAATAAATACTCTCCTATCTAGATTTGTTTTTCAAGTTCAAATTATTCCTTTTGCAACTTCAAATCATAGACCAATTTGGCTTATGATAGAATAAATGGAAAATAAAGGGCCAATTCCCTTTCATTTTAATCCACTATGGTTAAGTCATAAGGAATTCCATCAAATTACTGAAAATTCGTGGAAAGTGTTTGTGAAAGGTTCCCCATCCTTCATGTGGGAATCTAAGCTTCGTATTCTCAAATTTAAGTTAAAGAATTGGGAAAAAGCTCACTACAAATATCCACAAAAAGTAAGAATGGAATTTCAAATAGATCTTGACTCTTTATATCATAAGATGTAAACAATTGATGTTACTCAAGAGATGCTTCAAAGAGAGCAACAAATAAATATAAAATTGAATGAAGCTTTTCATAGGGAAGAGGAAACATTGCAGTTAAAATCGCATGCTTTATGGCTGAAATATGGAGACAGAAAAACCACCTTTTTTCATAATCAAGCAAAAAATAGGCTTAATAATTTAATCCATGAAATTCAAAATGAAGAAGGTGACACGGTCTCTAATGAATCCTACATTCAACAAGAAGCATTCAGACATTTTAAAAATTTGTATACAAAACAGTGGGCAGATTACTCAATTTGCAAATAGGAATTTTTTGAGACCATTCTGAGATTGGTTACCTGTGATGAGAATAATCTGCTGATTAAAAACATTTTTGAAGATGAGGCTTTCACAGTTGTTTGTGGGTTAGGATTGGACAAATATTCTGGGTCAGATGGTTTTACAATTCTTTTTTATAAAGCATGTTGGGCTATTATCAAGGTTGATTTATCTAGGATGTTGAGCTGGACCAAATGAAGAGAAAAAAAATGGAGGTGCAACTAATTCAACCTTCCTGGCTCTGATTCCAAAAGAGATTCATAGCAATTTCAATGGCCTTCTGATTTCTTTTGGGATTCCAGAGGGCTTCGGTTTCCCTTTTCTTTATATTCTTATGGTTGAATCTCTTGGGAGAAAACTTTTAAAAGAACGGGATGAAGGTAGGATTTGTGGAATCTGTATTGTTCGTGGTATAAAATCTATTAATAATGCGCAGTTTCATGATGATACACTGCTTTTGGGAGGGACCTTTCTGATCAATGCAAGGGTATTTAACCAAATTATATATCAGTTTTTACATGCCTCTAGAGGAGAAACTAATAAAGGTAACTGCAAGATATATGGGGTGAATGTTCCCTCTTCTACAATGCACAACGTTTTTAAGGAACTGGGATTCATAGGATCTTCCAGTTCGATTTATTTTAAGTATCTAGGTGTTCATATCATTTACAAAAAACCTCCATGTGCCCTATGGGAGGCAATCCTTCAGAAATTAAAGGACAAAATATCAAGTTGGGGCTTAAGATGGCTAAACCCAGCTGGGAAAGCAATCTTGATAAGGTCAATCTTTTCTTATTTTCCTCTTTATCGATTTTCTTCTCTTTTAGCTTCAAAAAGCATCATGCAAAATATTGATTACTATTTAAGAGCATTTGAGTGGGCCTAATGGTTACGAACATGTGTTATCTCCCTGGAGGTCGCAGATTCAAAACCTGCTGGGTAGAATTGTCCATTGGCATGTTGTGACAAAGCTCAAAGAGTAGAAATATTGTAAAATCTCCAAAAGGTCATGATGGTTTGGGCATCGGAGGCTCATCATTGATTAATATAATAATGGAAGCTAAAATTATTTGGAGAATAGTCTCTGCTGAAAAAACATTTCTCGGGTCTCAGGATTTGTTGTCTTGATAACTGCAATTGGCATCAATCTGGGTCTAACATTTGGAGACTATGCAAATCAGCAGGACAAATTATTCATAGCAATATCTATTGGATCCCTTTAAAGCCATAAGATCTAAAAACTTGGTTAAGTTTAAGGGGGATAACCACTCTTTTTTATCTCTCGGAATGGGATTTGAATGGTCATTGGCTTTGCTAGAGGGATTTAGAAGTTCCTGCCCCTTTACTTCAGTCTTTCCAAGTTCTACTTCAACATATTCATGGTGTTGCTCCCATTAGTTTGGATTCAACAAATTGCATAAGATGGGGAAAGTGTGGTTTTTACTCCTTAAAGGAGGGTTATGTCCAACTTTTCAAGAACCAATCTCCTCCTCTGTTCTCCAGACTTTGGAAAAAGTCTGGCATCATGATGGTCTCTCAAAAATTAATTTTTTTGATGGACTTTATCTCATGGAAAAATTCTCACATCTAAGAATTTGAAGAAAAGATCCATAGCAGGTCCTTCAAAATGCTTTTTGTGTAAAATAGTTGAAGAAACAACCTAACATTTTTTTTCTACTGCAATTATATTAAAAAAGTTTGGGAATTTTCTTTATATAACTTGCAACAGAATGTTGATCTTCTGACTAATATAAACGGTTATCTTCTAGGTTGGAAGAATAATTATCTTGGATCTCTGATTGGCAAGCTCGTCTTAGCTAGAGTTTGGGATTCTCTTCCAAAATATGTTTTGTGCTAAGTTTGGTATGCAAGAAATCATGCCATTTTTGAAAATAAGATGCTGCCATAAGCAATTACTGCATCCTCTACTGCTTCACTACTTGGAGTAGTTATTCATGTTGGCAAGGGGTTGGGGTAAGTTGCGCAGCATCATGGATGTTGCGCAAGCTCAGAAGACACCGAGCAAGATGAAGATAGCGCGATAGGTGGAAAATAGACTAATTTTGATTATTTTAAGTCACTTTTTGTACTTGTTGACCATTTTTTGTTGATATTGGTCATTAGTCAGTTAAATCAGTTAGGAGTTAGTTAGAAGTGGACCATGAATGTAAAGACACAAGCCTATATATAGAAAGAAGAATTGTGAATGAAGAATCATCAAGACATAGATCGATACATAGATAGAGAGAAAAAGAGAACAAGTTGTTATCTGTCTGAGATGAATTGTCCTCTGTTTTGATCTGTGGTTGGTTGTGCAGAAGTAATATGATAAGACGGATGTTGATCTGAATCGTTGTTATCTTCTTTTGTCTTTTTCTATCTTTTTGTTCCTGCAAACCTGATGATGAATGCTAAGTGAATCTGAAATATGGATCTATGATGCAATTTTTTACCGTTTATGAATGTTGTCATATTTTCCGATCTAGATATCTTACAGTTATGAATGAACGATGCGCAATACTGAATGGTTATGTCAGAGAAGTTGATCTGATCTAGTTGTCGAGTTGATGAACCGTCAATGCCCTAACCCTCTTCTATACTGCAAAAACTTGGTTTTGTCAACCCTCCCTCGAACATCACGGGTGAAACCTCATCCGCTCTGCGGGTGTTGTTGGACAAGGTAAAACCTGTCTAGGCCGATGCTCAGGGAAATCGCGGCTAGTTGAGTGTCGATAGAGTGGGACCCCTGTCGACTGGGTTTTGTTCGTTGAGAGTTGAGCCAACAATTCAAAGTCTCAAAGGTAATCAAAAGATAGATGAAATTTGGACTATGGTAGAAAGGCATTGGATGCAATATTTCTTAATCATATATGGTGTTCAAATCATGACTCGAGGCGTTCCTAATCATATACCCAAATGGCAGTTAAATTAAATAAGAATTCCAAAAATGGTTGCAGAATATTCAATCTTACACTTTATTCTTTAATGGATCGTAGAGGGGAAATCCAGTAGTACTGGGGAAGGTGGGGTTATCTTTGATTCCGAAGGAATTGAAGTTGCTTCATTTGCTTGTGGATTGAGAATTAGCACAAATAATCAAGCTGAAAGGTATGCTCTATTTTTTGGATTAAAACGAGCTATGTATTTGAAATCATCATTTTATTTCAGTTCAAAAGTCTAAAATATATCAAAGATCAGATAGCGGATAGACTTAAAATTAGAATCAATTGTATTCTTGACTAAATTCCAAATTTTCAGATTTTTCATAATTCCAAATTTTCAAATTTTTCATATATGTCGAGAGCACAATTCTCGAGCAGATGGTTCACCAAATTTAGCCTCGCTAATGGTAGAAGGTTCCAGAATTGAAAATGGAGTTCAAAGCCATGTAATTTTACCCTAACTCCTTTCATGATTCATCAACTTCTTACTTTAGGTCTTTTGTCAATTTCTAGACTAAGAAACAGTCACATGCATTATTAACTTGGGGAGTTGGCTAAACTTTAGACTATTTGCACCTTTCACGGTAAGTTTGGTCGGAATCCAACAACACGATTTGCTGTTGAAAATGAGATTTTCAGTGTTGAAATTGTATTTTTTATTGCAGAAATGGATTCAGGACCCTCGATAACCTCTGGGGCATCCGGATTATACAATTCCAATCGCTGAAAACTACCATTTGAACAATTTCCACGAGATTTTGGCTAAAAAAATCACCGGATTTTGGGTGCAAATGGTAGAGAGTTTAGCTCACCTTAACTTGGTGTATATATATATATATATATATATATATATATATATATATATATATATATAACTCCTGCTTTAATGAGATTTAATTTCATGAATTTCTCTCCGATCGGGTGGAGAAACATTTATGCCCTCTATCACGGTAGTGATCGGATCGTTGTCTTCACAGTGATCAAGTGGAGACCGGTCTTCAATTTTGGCCTTATGATATGTCTAATTCAGAAGTTTTGGAAATATGATTTTGTCATGTTCTAAAATTTTGACGAAGAGGTGCATTCTACAACCTAGTAGGGGAGAGATGTGTAACTTCTTTCATGCTCATCCTAGAGTTGACACGTGCTCTTTATAAAAAATAATAAAATATTATTAAAAATCACTTGTGAACTTAAATTAAATTTAAATTATTTAGAATATCATATAAATAAAACAAGATAAATTAGATAAACTAAAACCATAAACATTGGATTACGTATGTCCTCAACATTTCCACTCTAAAAAAGGGTTTACACTTTGAAAGATTTGATCTCTTTCCTTGCTTGATAGATCCTTTTAGATGGATCTATGCTGGTTTATAGAAAATCTGTCAAAATAATTAGTAGAGTTTGTAGTTTCATATACACATTTTGGGAAAAAACAGTTTTGTTAATCTTTTTAAGAAAGTTAGGGGCGTCCACTTTAATCAGAGCATAAAGAATCTGGAAAATATAATAATGGGGATCAAATTCTATTTTGGTTGGATCAAGGACTCCTCTTTTATCCACTCTGGCCTTGATCTGAATACGAAGTTTTCAATTGAGTATAATCTAAAGTCTTCTTAGGGAGGTATTTCAGATATCTTGAACCTCAATAAGGGAATTTCTGATATTTCTGCTAATGCTGACTCTCAGCCATTAGAAAAAGCATATTTAAGTTTCCAGACGAGAGGGATGAAGATTCAAATGGAAGATGTTTATGCAGAAATGTTGAATTCTTTTCTTTTTGATAAGAACATTTGTTTTCGGAGTGTAAATTATATGAGAATTATTGATTCTCTTGTGAACAGCTCAATTGGGCTTGAAGATTCATGCAAAGTTGCTTGGACTTCTAGATCATTTGAGAGTTCTGATGATAAAAAGAGAGAAGGTTCGATTTGCAACATTTTATTTACATCATCAGCATCAAAGATGAAGATATTTCATTATACAGTTTGTTCAGTTTTTAAAGATATTGAAAATTGAATGATTTTTTTCGAGAAGCTCAGCATCTGGATAGTAAAGTCTTTATCCATCTAGTTTTCTCATGGATTTATGTATTTGGCTTTTAGGTCTGTTTAATCAAATTATGTTGCATTAAAATCCCCTTAATTAAATCAAATTATATTATATTAAATCCCCTTAATTAAATCAAATTATATTGCATTAAAATGATCAAATTATATTATATTAAGTTTGTTCAAATTACATGTTCATATTATATTATATTATATCAAATCCCCTTCATTGACTGGACGGTTAAAAAGTAGTGTTTGTTCATGCACCCTACACAACAAGCAAAATCCCGCCTATACTTCAATCACAGGGTTAGGGGTTTCATAAGGTCTCCGGGTTCAATTCAATGACAAAGATTGGATTGAAGACTGGAATACCAAAAGAGTTAGAATAACTACCTTGAATTAAACAAAGTGTTGGTTAACCATAATAATATTAGCGTAATAAACATAAATCCTTTGTAAATTACTTGGATCTTAATTTAAAAATATTCCTATTCTTAATATTAAAAATTTAGTAAAATTTCGTGCTAATTTTTTTAGGTTGTCTATAAACTTCATTTTTTATAAATGTTATGCAGGAAGGAAAAGTGTATCGAGTCTAGATTTTTTGCTAAAAAATAAAAGTTAATATGCTTCCAAGTTCCAACACCTTCACTTGTCCAACGCAAGTTCATATATGTCAATTAATCTACAAGCATATATACAACTTGGACAATGCTTATGTTGCTGCTACGAGGTAAACTGGGTCTAGATTTTGCTCTAGAAAGGTTGATGCTACCATAAATTCGCTTCAGATTTTTTACTATTTCCTCTTTTGCCATTCTTAGTTTCACTCTGGTTTGTGGTTCTTCATATGTTAATTATTGTAATAACCCTACTTGAAATTATTGGAGAAAGACACAATTTGGGCAAATTCGGGCTTAACTAGTCATGACTCTAGGGGTTCCAGTTGACACCAAATGGTCCCGAATTTGAAATGAAATGGTATGGTGATTCTTAGTACCTCCCAAGAAACCCTTTGAACACTTTGGGTCTGACTTTATGCCTCTACAACGTCTTTTTAAACTAATGACAAAAAGAGCAAAACTACTAGGAAATTGTGGTTAAATTCCCCCTTAAGGTGTAGGCCAAATTGGCTTCCGGACTCATGTACAACCATCCCAAATTTGTGAATAGAGTATGGGGAGTGATATTGGACATGCAGGATGTCATTATGCATGGTTATGAAATCTAAAAATTGGTTATAGAGTGCAACATTCATATGATAACTTTCAATGAAATTGCTTAAGGGGAAATGGCATTGCTAGCTCAATTTTAACTCATAAAAAGGATATGGAATAGTTTAGAAAATGGCATGATAAATGGGGAACATATATAGAATATAAATTGCTTCCCCAACAACATTAAACATCAGATAAATTCCTTAATACATATCAGATATATAACTCTTTCAAAATGGAAGCCAAACATATGAAAACTAGTTAATCTAGAGCTTGGAAATGTGAGCATTTTTGC
>LPNX010304261.1:38625-70283 GCA_001517045.1 Pseudotsuga menziesii
TTCCCTTGTCTTCACTGTTCTTTCTAGAATGATATTGAGTTGTACTTCATCATCCAAGGGAGGTAATTTTTATGAAAATGAAATATGCTTCCCTATCACCCTTTTAAGACATGAAACATGAAATACATTATGGATTTTACTTCCTTCTAGAAGTTCCATTTCATATGCCACTTCTCCAACTTTTCGAACCACTTTGTAGGGACCATAAAACTTTGGTTTGAGATTTTATGAACCTTTACCTTTTAAGGAGGTGTTTTTGTAGGGTTGCAACCTCAAATAAACCAAGTCATTCACTTGGAAATGTCTTTCCACCCTATGTTGATCTGCATTTTTTTTGTTGGTTTTGGGAAACCTACAAGTTATCTTTCAAAACCTTCAAAATATCTTGTCTTTCTTCAATCCAATCCTTATATTTTGGGGTTCTACTATCACCAAATTTGTGTTCAATAAAAGTGGATGCATCATAACCATAAACTGCTTTGAAAGGAGACACGCCAATGGACATATGAAACATAGTATTATAGCACAAATCGCCCAAATGCAACCATTTGATCCATGATTTTTGTTTCTCTCTAACATAGTTTCTCAAGTAACACTCCAGCCATTGATTCACCCTCTCTATTTGCCCATCCATTTGTGGATTATAGCTTGTTGTAGGAGTCAAATTTGTTCCCACCATTTTGAAGAGTTCTTGACAAAATGCACTCAAAAATATGTTATCTTTATCACTAACAATGCTTTTGGGAAGCCCATGCAATCTGAAAACTTCTCTAAATAATAGCTCAGCCATTTGTGCAGTAGTGAAAGATGTAGTAATAGCAAAGAAATGAGAAACCTTAGTGAGCCTATCCACCACTAAAAATATGAAATCCTTAACAAGTACTTTCGGTAAACCAGTGATGAAATCCATGGAAATGCTCTCCCATTTTTGCTTGGGTATACGTAAGGGGTGCAAGAGACCAGCTCGATGATTGTGCTCCACTTTATTTTGCTGACATGTTGGGAATTCATTCACATATTTCAAAACATCATTCTTCAACCCTTTCCAAGAGAGTATTTCTCTCAACATTATATTTGTTTTGAAGAAACCAGTGAGGCTTGCTAGAGGAGAATCGTGAGTTTTGTTCAAATTTTGTTGCTTCAAGCTTGAACCAAGGACCAAATAGATTTCATATTTGTATTATATGATTCCTTCCAACACATTATACCTATAATCATGGTTAGTCCCATCAAAAATTTCACAAGCAAACTTATCTTTGGCATATTGTACTTCTAATATAGCTTTCCAATCTTCTGCGACATCCATTAGAGAAAGAGAAGGTCTTCTAGATAAGGCATCGGCTACCACATTATGCTTGACCTTCACATATTAAATATAAAAATCAAATGCTTGAATCTTACTCACCCACTTTTGTTTCCTTCCATTTAAATCCTTTTGAGTGAGGAAGTAGCTTAAGCTATTGTGGTCAATCTTGACAACAAACTTGATTCCCGCCAAGTATTGTCTAAACTTGATCAAAGCATGCATGATGACTAACATTTCTTTGTCATAAATAGAGTAAATCTTCTCATGTGGTTGTAGCTTCCTACTCTTGAAAGCTATTGGGGGTTTTCCTTGCTTTAGGACTGCTCCAATGCCCTCCCTTGATGCATCACACTCCAAGACAAATGGTTTAGAAAAATCAAGCAATGCAAGAATAGGAAAATTTCTCATTACCTCTTTCATTCTTTGGAGATCCTTTTCATCCTTTTCATTCCATTGGAAAGAATATTTCTTTGTCAAATAAGTGAGAGGTGAAGTGAGTTGGGAGAACCTCCTCACAAATTTTCTATAGTAGGTACAAAGCCTAATGAATCCTCTCAAGTCAATGAGATTTTTGGGGTGTGGTCATTCTATAATGGATATTATTTTCTCTAAGTCCACCTTCACACCATATTAACCAATGATGTGTCTAATATACAAAAGTTCTATCAAACCAAACTCGCATTTTGACATCTTAGCAAACAAGGATTGATCATGCAAAAATTTCAATACCAATTCTAGATTATGCAAGTGTTCCTTCCATGTTTTACTATAAATAAGAATATCATCAAAGAAAAATAGTACAAACTTACGAAGGTTCTTGAGGAAGATATTATCCATGCATGATTGAAATATGGTAGGAGCATTTGTCAAGCCAAAAGGTATGGAATGAAACTCAAAGTGATCATAGTGACATCTGAAAGCAGTTTTTGGTATGTCTTCCTCCCTCATTTGAATTTCATGATAACCAGATCTAAAGTCAATCTTTGAGAAGACATTTTCTCCATGAGTTGATAAATCCTTGGGATGTGATATATATTCTTCATTGTCTTCTTATTCAAGGCTCTAAAGTCAATGCACATTCTCAAGGTCCCATCCTTTTTCTTCACCACGACAACTGAAGAATCATAAGATCTTGAACTCGGTCTTATGAGACCCAATTCCAAGAGTTCTTTAATGTCCTCCTCGATCTCATCTCGAATCCTTTTGGGGTACCTATAGGGATGCATTTTGATATGTTGGGTTCCTATCTCTAATTCAATGGCATGCTCCACCCCTCTCCAAAAACCTTCTCATACTTACCCAACAACTGATTTATCTTCTTACGATGCTTCTCAATCTTCAAGTGAGGTTTGGGAGATGTGATCAAACATACAACATCACATTCAATGTCCCAATGCCTCAAGATAGACCTCATACTATGAGAGGGCACCATTTGATTTGGGTAAGTGTGCATTCTTCTCAATAAGATGGGTTTCCCTTCCGAATTTTTGAATCTGATTTTAGGGATTTGATAGTTCACTATATGCTGCCCTATATA
This sequence comes from Pseudotsuga menziesii, assembly GCA_001517045.1. Classification (NCBI taxonomy): domain Eukaryota; kingdom Viridiplantae; phylum Streptophyta; class Pinopsida; order Pinales; family Pinaceae; genus Pseudotsuga; species Pseudotsuga menziesii. The sequence continues at coordinate 41,469 of LPNX010304261.1, forward strand.
ATATAACCATTGGAATCCCAAAACCACATTTGTATCATCCACATTCACTACATATAAATGATCAGTAATAGTGTGATTTCCAATAGTAACTTGAAGCTTTCGAATCCATTTGGTACAATCCATAGAATTGTTACCTGGAATGATGACTATGAAGCCATCAAACGTTTCAGCATATAGATTTCTCCGATCCACCAAGACTGCATCTATGAAGTTATGACTGGCTCCTCCATCAACCAGAACTGTAACCTTTTGGGTATATTTCCCTTGAATCTAAGGGTGTGAAATCTAGGCACGCCTGAGAGTACTACAATTTTTCCTTTCTCAAGAGTGGGTTGCTATTCTTCCACTATTTCATACCCATCTTCTTGGGCTGCAAGTTGTACTTCTTCCTCCAAGTCCTCCTCATCATCTTCAAAGAAGACTTCAATATAGTGTTCCTTCCCCTTAGCACACTGTTAACACAAAAAATTGTTCACCTCGCTCTCTATAGTCCAAACCATAATTATACATTATTATCCCACCATTATTTCCTCCATTTTGACCTTCACAATTAAAATTCCGCCAAAAATGGTACAAAACATTATTATTCCTTCCCCCATAAATACAAGGAAGTTGATCATTTATTGTGGCATAGCCCCACTCTGTCCAAAAAGGAGAAAAAATCCCTAAAATGATAATAGGTAAAACCATTGACAAATACCATGCACAAAAAAATACCATGGGTCAAAAAACCTTTGATCGTCCTACAAATACATTGTGAAGGTCTCCCCAAAGATACTTTTTCATCAACTTTTGCATTTGGTGAAACCTTTTTTCATCATTCCCATACTTTTTCCATATCATTTTCCATGGTGTATGTTGAGCTCACTACATACCCTCTTGGATCCATTCCCACTTTTTGACAACCATTAGTGGAGACGATTGGAGAACCAAACCATGGAGTTGGTGGACCATTTCCTCAAACGGCTGTATTGGCCCATGTTATTGAAAGGTATCCTTGTTCTTATTTTTATTAGTTATAATATATATTTATATATATAAGCATAAAAATATATTTTTTTTACTGCTTATTATTGCAAGTCGAGGTTGAGAAATCCCTCGCACCATGAACTCTACCACATGATCTGGTTGATATAGGGTAGGTACTTTTACATGTAGTAGGGGAGAAATCCCCACTATAGTTTTGGTGAATCCACTATCTCGATCCCCTTGGATTTCTATTTTTGCAGGTGTTTCTATTAGTTTGTTCTACTTGGGCACCTTTAGTCGTCACAGATCTGACCCCCCTGCGGCAGATTGAAACCAGTCTTGTCCTAGTGCCTTCTCCCTCAACCCACGTCAATAGTTTTTCCTTAAAAAAACCTCATCTTCGGTTGGGTCACACCTATCCAACAGAAATTTGTGACCCAATTTGCACCTTTTTTCCCGATAAGTGTGACCTAGGTCGCGCCTTCTACCCCGATAAGTATGACCCAGACCAAAAATCTAGATCGCACTTGTCTAGGCTTCTTGATTGATCTTGATCACTACTAGGACCCATTGTTGTGCGTCCTGTCACGCAAAAAACCCTATTTTGTGCAATTTGATTATTTCTATTGATCTTATGCTCTGATTGCGACTGTTTTACAGTTTTGTGTGACCTCAATCACACCTATTTCGTTGGCAGGCCCGATCTACAGTTTTTCCAGTCATTTTCGGTGTTTGAGCCCCTTTTTCAAACCCCTTGTCTATGTTCTAACCCTTACCTAATCGTTTCCTTCCATATTTGATATCTTACAACCCCCGGGTTTGTTTTGTGGTCCTATTTCCCTTGTATGTGAGCCCCCTTATTCGAGCTTGTTAGTTCAGACCCCTTGTGTGTTTCCTAACACCTGTTAAGTTCCTCATGTGCTCATTTACTTGTGTACATGTTATTTTATGGAATAATTAGTTGTTTTGAAAAATATTTACCCTCATTTACTGTTATTTATTTTTCTACATTTGCATCTCGGTCATGAGATCCCTGGGGTTTATACTTTACACATCACTTATGCACACATCTCACACCATAAAGTAAAACACTTGGTTCATGACCCCAACCTGAGACTAAAAAATAACTTAACTTAACCAACAGTGTAACCTCATTTGAGGACCAAAACAAAATTATAGTTAACTTAGGACACTTGGGATAGGCATCCAAATAACACCCCATTGTCACTTACATCTAAGACATAGTTGTTGTCTAATAGGGTACCAAAATACTCTAGTACTTGTTGGCATGATCATGACCAGTCTATCGAAGGGCCCCCCGCTCTGCTAGAGTAAGCCACAACAAAGGGGTTTTGAAAGTCAGGGTGGAATATCTCACTCCATTCTGTACCAAAGGCTAACCCTTCATATTCCTCCTCGTGCATGCCGAGGACCATATCGGGTGTCGAGGACCAAAGGCCTGAAGTGCCAAGAAACCACTCCATATGTGTCATGAATGAGGTAGCCTATTTGTCATTCTATTTAGGGCTCTTGTACTTGAGTTCCCTCTCGGTAATGGGATTCTCTTAGCCTATTGTTCTTCCATTCCATATTGTTTGACTCGGATTTCATAACCTAGAAAAGCATATTGTTTGTGATGGGCTTCCATCTTGTAGCTAGGAGTTTTCTTGCACTTATACCCCATAGGTTTGTGCATCATTTTCTTTATAGGTAGTGATGCTTGTTGGATTTTTGGCCACTTTGTTGTAGACTCACCTGTTGTAACACAATGTTGCTTTTCAATTTTAGAGCTTACTTTTTGGCCTGTGAGCCACCATTTTTATGCTCTCCTTCTGTACACTTAGATGTATTTGGGTTTTTGAGCCTACATTTGACACTCTTGTGCCTCCATTCATTACACAACACACCATCACATCAGCATTTATCCACCACGTTACTCCCATAGACTTAGGGTGCATACCCCTCAGTTTGGTTCCTTGAACTGCCACCGTCGAATGCATATTCAACGCCATTAACCACCTTCAGATCCATACACTGCATATGAGTCTGATTCAGATTCCTATCAATTCGAACCTACCTCATTCACAACCCCATCTATCCCCATGGATGGTGCACCTCATAACTCCTTTTAGGGGGGATGGTTGATAGTGGACTACTCCACCCATCATATCGGGTATCCCTTCTATCGAAACCATAGGTCCTGATCATAGTGGGCCCCTTGCCACTATACACACAGTTGTTGGTATGCTACCCACTGGTGGTGGTCCCAATCCATCCATCTTGGTTCATATTGTACATTCATCTATGCATGGGGGCATTGGCCCTTCTACCACCCTTTTGTCTATTTACACCATTCCAATGATTAGTACTCTTGTCATAATTCACCCATACCAATCCCTATTTTTATGCAGAAACTATATCTATTTCGACTCTAGCATCATTACTGGCCCTCCCCGATCTAGTCTCGGTACTAGTCTACCATTTATGGCTAGTCTCAACCTATTTGATTTTGCATGGTTGACAAATAAAACCATCCGTCATGACCCGTTGTGGCCTCCCATGCCTACCAAATTCCCATCAAGCATCCCTAAGTTTATGGAAATGCGAGAGAAGACCCCCAAAACCACATTATGTCATTCCACTTATGGTGTTCATCTAACATCATAGTGGATGATTGTTGGGTATTATAATGTCTTAATTAATTCACCTAATATTTAATTATCAATCGAGGTCGGTAAAATTTGAGTTGACACAAAGTATATGCGAAGGTAGAGGGGTTCCTAGGGTGTCCTGGAAATATTTTAACAAAGAAAAGATCAAAAGATCTTTCAAAATGGAAAACCGAGTCAAAATCCTAGAAATTCAACTATGAAGGTAATTAAACCAAAACAGAGTACAAGATTAGAGTAGTATCAAGCTATACTACTCTACTCTATAGACAAATACTGAAGGGTAAAGATATAAACAAGTAAATTTGATGAAAGTAAACTTCCTTTCATTTAACTATTCCACCTCTTAATTTAAGAAATAGAAAGCTTCATAAACAACTTCAGACATTAACTATACAATGCATTATAACAAGATTACAACAACTGGAAACACTTTTACAAATTCAACAACTTAAGCTATACATACAATTAACAAATGTAGATAATAGTAAAACTAAATTATCTAGTTCCACTCTCCTTGGTTATTATGTGGATATGCATTTACTGTGATTGAAACTTGAGGAGGAGTAGTGTCAAAATGGCTTTCAAAAGAAGTAAAGAAACTAAATGGAATCAAATTTAACTTAACTTATACAAATATGTGCAAACTAAGAAAAGTCCAATTACAGGTGATGGTAAACATGGTGATCTATTCCATAAGCAACTAATTCTTAATTAAAAAGATATTATGAACAACTACTCTAATAAGAGACAAGATTCTTTTAAAGAATACTTTCATAAATAACCAATTCAAATGTAAGGAAAAGCTAGCTTATAAACAAGTAATAGACCTTATTGAAAGAAGCAAGTAGAAAACTTAATAAAGAAGATTTAATTAGAAGCAAGTAGAAAACTTAATAAAGATAACTCTTTTAAAATCATATTCTACAAATCTCTTTAGGAACCACACAGTGAAAGAAACAAGTCCTACTACTATAACCAATCGACAAGGTGCTAGTGTACTTCTCTAGTGTTTTAATCATATATAACCCCAAACTTAACATTCACAAGTGATCAAGCAAGCCAAACTAAAGATATAATTACCACATATTACGACAGTATTGAAGAAGGAAATTAGAAACCAAAAGAAACAAAATCACAAAGCATAACTCAAAACATATTCAAGGTGAAAGGAGGTAAAAGATAGGAATAGAACTTAATAAATACTTTAAACAATCTAACCTATAGTCCTAATGATAAACATAATCATTATCGAACTACCACAGTCAAAACATATTCCAAAAGCTAAAGGAAAAAAGCTTTAAACAGGCTTAAAACGAAACAGGAATATTAAAGGTTGAACGAAAGGCTGGATAGCAGACTGGAAGGTAGGTCTGAACGACAGGCTAAACAGGTTGTTTGAATGATAGTTTGTATACAAAAAACAATATAAGATGTCCTAAATGATCTAATTATCAGCTGATCTTGTGCACATGCACAACAAAATTTAAACCCAAAATCCGACACCTTGCATGTCTGAATTTCGACACTTCTCTGTCGCATCTTCGACACATACACTTTTTTTTGTTGCCGGTGGCATAATGTCGGATATTCGACAGGATACCAAAGTGGGTCGAAGATCCGACACACCATGGTGTCGCTTATTCGACAGTTTTCTCTTTCAAAGTGTCAATCAAAACTTGCATAAACCGTCAGAAAACCGACGCCTACCGACACTTGAAGGGTCGGCTTTCCGATGGGTAGAAGCATCGGAGTCATGGAAACATCAACAATTTTTTTATCAATAATGCATCGGATTTTCAATGCCTGCTGACACTTGAAGGGCCAGTCGTCCAACAGGCTGAAGTGTCATAGTCATGACACTGCCGTCGGAAGGTTAATACAAAGCGTTGGTTGAGCATTGCCTTCATGTGTCGGATGTTTCATAGAAGTGTTGGAACACCGTCGGAAAAGAGATGCCTGTTGGTAGATTTAACAAAAAAAAATTGAAAGATTTCACTTAGAAAAGTTGATCACAAAAATAAATTGTATGTTTTTCCAAAGTTTTTGTTAATGCATTCTAATGATGTTAGTAAGTTATGGCATGATATATTTGGGCATATTAACTTACGTTAATTGCATCAATTAATAAAACAATACGGGATAGTGAGGTCGCCACCTATATCCTTCTTATATGGAGTTTGTCCAATATATACACTTGGTAGGCACCTTGAAGAGAGATTTGAGAAAGGAAAGGCTAAGAGAACCACATCACTTCTTGATTTTGTGCCCGGTGACATTACTGGTCCCTTTCCTCACCTATCCATGAATAAATAAATATACGTACTAAGTTCTAACCTTCATTTATTACATCTCTATATACACAGGGGTCTACTTCTGAAAACACAAAGCTGATGTGTTTGCTTTTCTTTGAGATTTTAAAGCTCTTGCAGAGAAACAATCTGGTAAGGGGATCAATATCCTTCACACAGATAATGGTGGAGATTATTCCAATTAATATGTAAATAATCTATATCCTTTTCATTTACAGTTCTTTACTTGACAACTCTTATGACATATTAGTATGGTATGCTTCTATATATCCTTTTCATTCTAGAGCACACACTCTGCCGGTGATCATTGAATTTTATGCATCAAAATAATCTAATTAGTGTTTTAGATATGATAGTTTTTCACTCAACATGTCCAAATGAGTGATGATATAGAATCATTTTGTCAAACATATAAATAAAATGCATGCTCAAGTCCAAGTCAACCGAAGGACTAAAATGTAAAATATAAGTAGTTTGTGGATGCCCAATGGAGATATAAATCACTTTAGAAGAACTTAGGACAATATAAAGGATAGAAAAATAATTTAGTTTTCAATTAAAGATATGGGCCAGATATAAGTTTTGGTATTTACAAAGAACTTCATAAATTCAACAAGTGCAGAAAAAGTGACTCATATGCTATATCATATTGTGCAATAGCTTATCGAACCTTAAGGAAGAAAAGGATAACTAGGTCAAAAGGGTAAAAAAAGGCATGACCTTTTCCAAAATATAAAATTGGTCAAAAGCTCCAGGGAATTCCAAAAAGCAGAGGTCAGAGGTGCTCTGCAGTCAACACCATTGTCAAAATTAGGGGAACTATCACAACCTCTCACATTTGTATCGGTTTCTACTACTTCTCTTGGACCATCATATAACATGAAATCCTATGCAGTAGTCAAGAAACAGAGGGAGAAAAAACTAGGTATGGCAACTCTTTCTACCTTAGTCACCGGAATCAGTTCAAGTGATCTTGGTCTACAGAATGAACAGGTCCAGCCTTCAATTCATTTGGCCAAGATAGATCAAACTCTCTTCTTAGGTCCCCATTGCAAGAAGAGTTGCATCAATTGGAAGTATTACAGATTCAGTAACACCTTTGAACATTAAAAGTCCTTTCACCGAAACAACACATATGCTAGTTTGGTAGCTAAGGTAGATCAACCTATTGCAATTGTTAGCGGATCCTACACACTAGGGTGGTGGATCCTGTAACACAGCTAAAATCAAGTTATATGCAACATAATTTCACTCTATGATTGTTCAATAGAAGAGACAGGTGATTGTCTTTGATCCTTTAAATAGTTGTTGGGATTCTGGTAAATGTATGCTTGCTTGTCCTTTTACGACTGGTTGAGAATCTATAAATGTTTGTGAAGTTCCTCTTGCAATTACAATACTGAGTCATGTGGAGGCACAATTATCTACAAATCAATGGATCTAGCAAAATATTTCATGCGAAGAAGATGCTCTGATATAGGCTTGCCTATGGATTCACAGGGGAAACTTATCAAATATATTACTATTTCTTCTTTGGATTTATGGTAAAATGATGGGTGGATTTTAGGGTTTCATGCACATGCAATATTGATGCTAGCATTGTTTTAAGAACACAAGCACAAGGAGGATCTAGGGTTTTCTTGGTTGCTCCATTGGTAAAGTTTGGTGAAATTATGCTTCTATGGATTGAATGGTGGTTGTAATGCTACATTTTCTCTGAATTAGGGCTTTTTACCAGCTTTTGTCAACTTTTACATGTTATAAAACATCCTCTTGAAGGATTTTTCTCTTGTTTGTCCATATATCTTTGAATTTTTCCCTAATTAGGATCCTCCAACAAACCCTAGAGGTTGTTTTTGGAAGTCCTAGTTGGTGAGCCTTAGGGAAATATTCCAAGAGGGAGGTTGATCACCATCCCTCATGGCCTTAGGTTTGAATTAAATTTCAAAAAAACCCTAAGATTTGTCATTTTGATCAAATTTTAGTATTTCATGTGTATATAGACACATTTGCTGTAACGTCCCCAACCCTCCGACTGACGAAGAGGACGCTACCATGGCCTTAGCCATCCAGGCAACCAGCCCCATGAACATGTGCATCTATAAAATTTTGAAACAAAATGCATTGAAGTAGAACATACATAGATACAATTATTTATCATACACATCGGAAGCAGCATACATTCATACAAGCATTCAACATGTTCACCATATTCATTAACTGTAAATAGGATTGCAGAAGTAAAATAGACAAGATTACTTATCTTATGAAGAACGCGTTCCGCAACCAGCTACGTCGCTACAACGTTCCACCCAACCATAGGCCAGTGTGCTCCTTAATCTCTCAGCAACGCTGCCACCCTCGAGTTGGCCATGATTCTCCAAGGAACAAGGAACAAGAAGGCTTACACATAGCCAACGATACAAAAAACACAGCCAAGCCAACACAGTTTGGTTTATCAGGCCATCAACAAGACAGCCAAGCCAACATGGTCAGGTTTATCAGGCCATCCAGGAGTTGGGAAAGGATAAATGCTAAGCTGGTGAGCTCATTACAGATCTAGGAACACCTACACCAGAACTAGCCTGACTTCTAAGACACCCACACACACCCAACACAAGGAATCAGTCACTTCTCTGCTACACAGTCCCTCAGGCCCTGACTTCCCTTCCAGTGCTATTCAGGGGTTGTGGGGAAGAAATCCAGCCCTATAGCTTTGTCTGTGCAGTTTCTAAACACACCAGGTTTCTGAAGCAACTCAAGCCCCCATCCCTACTCCCAACACAGTCCGAAGACCAACCATTGCACGCATGCAATCAATCAGCAATTATAGCTTAGACAGGGAAAATGACCCCTGAGTCGTTCTTGGCCCTATCGTGGCCGAAATGACTCCCAAACAAATTACAACAGTCCCAAAATGTATTAGTAAACAAAATTCACAACATGGGGAAAACAACAGTCCGTCTTGGGTAATGAGCCACCGGGAAGACTTACACAGACCATGCTGGGGAAGAAAATACAGTCTCCCAACCTGTGTGTGAGGGAAACTTGCACCAGACCCCAAAATACAGAGGGAAAAAAATATGCATGAGCCACAAATTGGTAAGGAAAACTTACACACTGTCCCCGAGCGTAAAAATGGCTCTCCACAGGAAAACAAATCGTGAGTGATAGTGACCAATTAGCCCCTAGCTTGCTGCGTGAGTAACAACAACGCAAAACCCAGCACGTGAGAGAAGATTTACACCAGATCCCAAATACGGATCGAAACACACCCGATTCCTCTCTGTGGAAAATGTGAATGACAATGGAGACGGCTCCTCCCTCCTGGTTGCGTAAGACCAAACAGGAAAGAAGCCTGTGCATGAGGAAAATGAATAGACAACGTCCCTGCGTGAGGATGAACAGACCAGGGAAAGGATGCGTAGTGGAGTGAGTGGAATGAGGGGCATATTCATTCTCCTTCCCATCGTGAGGTTCAATCCATTGGTGGAGTGTGCATGTGGGAAAGGACTGACAGTCCTACCAAACTCCACTCCCAGCCATAAATGCCCCAACTAACAACAGAGCTTTTAATGGTGGTGGTTGGAATAAAACAAGGAAAGATGGGAAAATCAAAACAGGGTGGTGACACATGGATTTTATCTCATGGCTCAAGGTTTGACATCTCCCTCCCTTATCCTTGTGAAAATCATGCCCCTTCTCAATTTAGTTGTCGCGAACGTAGCTGGTTGGGGTTCATTTAATTAAAGATGCATATTTACATGATGACAAAACTCAATAGGTGTGCCACATGCCCTGATATACCATCGGTGACAATTTCAATCCAAAACATAGCATAACTAATCGATGGTGGGGCCTTGGCCTTTAGCTCTACACCGTGATTATTTACAATATATACATCATATACATCTAATCCAACGCAGTCAAAACCAGGGTGTTACATTCCCCTCGCCCTTCAATAGCACTATCCTTAGTGCTTTACAAAATTGAACAAAATGTTGCACTGGTATCGCCTCAGTGTTCCACAAAATTGAACAAAAATGGATGTGCCAACCGCATGGAATCCTCCAGCTCCCACGTAGCCTCTTCAGGTCTGTAGTGCTCCCATTGCACCTTTACCTGACCTATGGCCCAGTTCTAGAGCATTATGACCTTCCTGTCGAGGATGCACATTGGCTCGGTTTGGAACTCTCCCTCGAGATCCACCTGAATCACATCCCAATTTATCACATGGTTAGGATCATGTACATATCTCTTAAGCAAAGGAACATGAAAAACATTATGAGCTCTAGTTCTAGCAGGCAATGCAAGTCTATAAGTAACTAGCCCTATTCTTTCAAGCACTTCAAACGGCCCACAATATCTTGGTGACAGCTTGGCACAACTTCCAAGCTTCAAGGAACTCTTCCTTGCCCTCACTCTGAGGTAAACATGATCCCAAACACTAAAATCCTTGTTCACCCTATGCTTATCTGCATAGCTTTTCTGCCTATCTTGTGTTGCTTTCAGATTCTGCTTGATCTTTACAACCTATTGCTCCATTTCCTTGAGCAATTTTGGCCCAAGCACAATCCTATTCACTAGGTTATCCCAAGTCACAGGTGTCCTACACCTTCTTCCATACAAAGCTTCATACGGACTCATCCCCAAGGATAGTTGCTGTCCATTGTTGTAAGCAAACTCTACTAAGTGTAAGTAACCTTCCCACTTGGTTGGTTTGTCCATCACGTACATGTGAAGCATGTCTTCAAGCACCTGATTAAATCTCTCTGTCTGCCCATCTGTCTGAGGATGGTATGCAGTGCCAAAGTTTAACTTTGTACCCAAATCTACAAACAACCCCTTCCAAAAGTTGGAAGTGAACTTGACACCTCTGTCAAAGACTATTGCCTTTGGCAATCCATGCAATTTGAATATCTCCTTCATGAAGATCTTTGCAATGTCATCAATATTATGCATAGACTTAACCGGTATAAAATGCACTACCTTTGTCAACTTGTCTACCACAACCATGATGGAATCATGTTGTCTCCAAGTCATCGGCAATCCTGTAATAAAATCCATGGAAATAACTTCCCATTTCCATTCTGAAACTAGCAAGGGTTGCAACAAACCTGCAAGGTGTTGATGCTCAACCTTTACCTGTTGACATTTCATACACCTCGAAATGTACTCAGCCATATCCCTTTTCATTCTTGGACAAAAGTACTACTTCTTGGCTATAGCGATTGTCTTCTGATATCCTGGGTGACCAGAATACGGAGCTTGATGGATTTCATCCATAACAACCCTCCTCAAATCTGCTACATCTGGAATATAAATTCTACCTTTATCAGTGAGAAGTCCATCTTCTTCAAATTTATATCCCTCATACTTCTTCTCAAGACTTTGTTGTTGCAATTTGTCTTTTACCTGCTCATACAATTCATCTCCAGCAGCATGACTAGCAATATGTTGCCTCAAATCTGGTTGGCAGATACTAAGAGATGACACATGCATTTCCTACACCTTCTTACTGAGTGCATCAGCTACCTTGTTCTCCTTTCCCTTTATGTGCTTGATTTCAAAATCAAATTCACATAAAAAATCCAGCCATCTTGCTTGCCTAGCATTCAGAGTGGGGTGATCAAACAAATACTTCAGACCTTAATGGTCTATTCTGAGCTCAAATATTCTACCCATCAAGTAATGCCTCCACATCTTGAGAGCATGTACTACGGCTGCAAGCTATAGATCATGAGTGGCATAGTTCTTTTCATGCTCCTTCAGCTTTCTCGACTCATAACAAATCACGTGGTTGTCCTGCATAAGGAATCCTCCAAGCCCTTGTCCGCATGCATCGGTACACACCACAAAATATTTCTCTGGATCTGAAACTTTCAATATGGGTGCACTGGTGAGAAGATTATTCAACCTCTAGAAACTTTCTTTACACCTCGATGTCCATTCAAACTTCATTCCCTTCTTTTGCAAAGAAGTGATGGCATGTGCAACTTTGGAGAATCCCTCAATGAACCTTCAGTAGTATCCTACAAGTCCCATGAAAGATCTTACATCCGTCACATTTCTTGGAGTAGGCCAATTCATAATGGCTTCAATCTTTTCAGGGTCCATAGATATACCCTCCTCTGAGATAATGCGACCCAAATACTGAATTCTATCTCTATAGAATTCACACTTGCTCAGTTTCGCATACAGCTGATGCTCCCTAAGCAATTGCAATGTCAATCTCAAATGCTCTTCATGATCCACCTCATTCTTAGAATAAACAAGAATGTCATCAAGGAAAACAAGGACGAACTTGTCCAAATACCTGCTAAAGACACTATTCATAAGGCACATAAATGTAGCCGATGCATTTGTGAGACCAAATGGTACCACTACAAACTCATAATTTCCATACCTTGTCCTAAAGGTTGCCTTATGAATGTCTTCATCCTTGATTCTCACCTGATGGTAACCAGACCTCAAGTCAATCTTGGAAAATACCTTTGCTCCCCTCATTTGATCACAAAGGTCATCAATCCTAGGAAAAGGATATTTATTCTTCACAGTAACCTTGTTCAATTGTCTGTAATCAATACATAACCTGATTGTACCATCTTTCTTCTTTACAAACAGAACTCGTGCTCCCCAAGGAGACACACTCGATCGGATATACTTCTTTTCCAGCAACTCTTGCAGTTGCATCTTCAACTCTAGAATCTCCGGTGTACTCATCCTATAAGGTTCCTTGGAAATTGGTGCTGCTACTGGAACAAGTTCAATAGTGAATTCAATGTCCCATTTCGGAGGAAGCCCTGGAATCTCATCAGGAAACACATCCCAGAATTCCTATAACACCTGATAGTCCTCCAACCTAGGAGTTTCATCTCCTGATGTCTCCAAAATGTGAGCTGCATACAACTGGAAACCATTCCTACAGAACTTCTTTAACTGCATTGCTGAAACCTGCCTTACTAAAATCACCTTTGGAATACCTTTCACAACTACTAGGTTCCCTTCTTCATTCATGCATTCGAAAGTCTTATTGTAACATTCAAGCTTCACCCTATGATCTTTTAACCAATCCATTCCAATGAGAACATCATAGGAACCTAGCGGTAGAACATTCATATCTACACCAGTAACCAATCCATCCATGACCAATGGACATTTCTCTACCACTTCACTGACTTTCCTCTTGGTTCCAGTGGCTAGCTGGCCTAACCAAGATTTCCTATGCTTTACCTTCTTAAAAGCACAAATCTCCACTACTCTAGGAGTAATGTAATTGTGAGTAGAACTAGGGTCAATCAAAATAGAAACAGATTGCTCAACAATCTTACCTGCTACTTCAACCACAGTTGATTGGTGATCTGCTTGGTGGTCCTCCAGTGCTGCATAAATCCTAGGGACTGCCCTTGCTACTTGACCCACTATTTCTTCTTCTTGAATGTTATAAGCTGGACTTTCACTCTCATTCTCAAGTGGACAATTTCTGCGCATGTGGGGTCCTCCACATTTCCAACATTAAAGTGTCCCTCTATTCTGTTGTGGATCCTTAGGCTTTTCTCCTGTCATTCCAACTGGTTTACTCACAACTTGGGATGGCTGCTTCTGCTGACTCCTAAAGTTAGAAGGTTTGAAACCTTTCTTTCTTTGGTCAAACTTCTCATTCTTCTTGTCCTTCCATGCCTTATGGTAATTCATCTTACCTTTGCTTTGCTCATAACAATACTTAGCCTTCCTTATTGCTTCTTCAAGAGTTCTAGGTTCGTAAAACTCAATTCTATCATTGTAAGACTGAGGTAATCCACTCAAAAAATGTTGGACCTTCACTTTTTCATCTTTGATGTACCAGACATACCTAAATAGCTCCAAAAACTTATTTGCATATTCTTCCATGGTCCATTGTCCCATTCTCAGCTCATGGAACTCCTTAATCTTGTCATCATAATATCTGTCAGAGAGGTATTTCTGCTTGAAATACTTCTTGAACTGTTTCCACTTAAGTCTCCTTTCACTAATCCTCTTTACTTGCTTGAAGTGTTCCCACCAAATGGATTCCATTCCATTTAGATTGAATATGGCAACTCTTGCCTTCATGTTTCCCGAATAGTCATGCACTTGAAAGTACTTCTTTATCCCAAGAATCCAAGCTTCAGCCTCTTGTCCATTCCTTACCTCACCATCAAATGTAGGAGTTTTAGCTTTCTTAAATTCATTCCCAGAGTGATCCCTATGGTGTCTCTTTCTTTTCCTTTTTTGAGAAGAAGAACTTGAATCCCTGTTGGATTCTTCAGAATCAGATGATCCACTAGAAGTCCTTCTCGTTCTGCTAGTACTGATCTTACTGCCTTCTGGTCTTGCTGTACCTCATCCAGAGTCTATCTTTCTTTGCAAGTCTGTCAAACTCTGCAACATTGCAGCATTCAACTAATGCTGCTCTTCCTGAGCATTGATCAAGCTTCTCATGGTGGCTGTAACCTCGGATGATGTCCCCTGGAATCTCCTTCCATTAGAATCTATGTCATCATTTCCATTACAGACATTTTCTCCCATGGCATCTCGTGCATGCTCGTAAGAATCCCGAGCATCATATCCATCATGGGTTATCATAACTGAACCACCACTTACTTACCAAATTGAACTACCTAGAATACTACCCTTGAAGGTGACTATGATTCTGCAAACATGTTAGTAACACAACTGTTAGATACATAATATTGATATAAATCAGAATCACTTACCTTCTCCTAGAATAATCATAAAATAACAAATTTTCCCAAACACATCATTTTCTTCATCAAAGAACGTCCGTCTGAGGGGAACGACGGGGGTCAAGGGGGCCTGCCCCCTTGGGGTTGAGGGAAGCGCCCTCGGTTTTTTTTTTGTAAATATATGATTTTCGTGCAATCTTGTGCATAAGATCGCTGCCACTTTCTCCTTTTTAGCCCTGAAAACCCACTGAAAATCCTATTGAAAAATAGCTGAAATCCGCTGAGAAGTCCTACTTGAAAAACTCAAAATTTCCTTGTACAGGATCGGGTCTCATCCCAGCTAACATTCTGACATTTCAGCGGTCAGCACAACTAACTTCCTCTGCTGTTCATTGGCTACCAGATCCACTAAGCACTACTGCATCGGTGATCGAATATTCTAACCTTCGGAAGGATAGTCCATTAGACAGCCACAACGACGGACGTTCAATCCACTAACTTCATCCAACGTAGCTCATCAGCAACTGAATTAACTAGGTGTCGGCAATGTGTTCAACTAACCATCGCCGATGGCCGATGATTCCAGGACTTAGAGAAATTTTTGAAATTCTCCCTGCTTGATCGGCTCTGTAGGAATATATTAAACCCACTCACAACTTAGGATAAAATAATTAATCATTATTTGATTAATTATTCACCCACTAGCTTAATTAGTTGGAATCCATTTGCACCTTAAAGTCAATACATGCCATCTATATCATAGGAATGATTTATTTCCAATTATGGGTTAATCTTGACCACCTTTTGACCATCCAGAATTAGTATACAGGACTTTACAGCAGATTCTGCTTTATTCTGCTTTTTCTGTTTTTCCTGCTTTTCTATGGATAAGATAAAAGCTAGTCAACTAGGAAACTGGGAGCTTTTGTTTCCAACCCATCCTCCATTATTTTTTCTACATTTTCTAGGATTAGCATGTTATTTCCATCTCCTTGACAACTCACTCATGCTTTTTCCAACTCGTGAGGTCCTTGATAGATTTGGTAAGTGCTTTATCCACCTATGGGGGTTTTGCTATATTTTGGTAAGTCAGCCGTTTGAGATTTATGAGTTGTTTCCATACAATTCGATTTTCCTATGAGGGATGTACTATTTATGTACACTATTATCCATCATTATTCAATGGAAGGATACAAACCAATATTCATCTCTTCATTCATGTGATTCAGTCTCTTTTCTTCTCTCTATTTTTCCTGTGTATGCTTGTGAGAATTCTTAGTAGCAAGATCTATTTCCTGTGCTTCTTTTTAGCATCATTTCACATAGCATTCATCTATTATTTCTACATGGTATCATAGCAGCAAGTTTGATCAATTTCTACTGAGTTGAGGAGCACATCCAGTCTCCTATCCCTCTCTGAAGAAGAGCTTGTCTAGCTTACAAGATTTTCTCCTAGTTTGTTTTGCAGGTTGCAGAGATTTTATTCTTGAGCACATCAATTCAACAATATGGATTCTTCATCAGCTATAATTCTTACTTCCTTCAACTACCACGAATGGAAATCCAAAATCTCCATTCTATTGCGCAGTAGAGGATTATACAGAGTTACACTAGCTTTGGAGAATGAGCCCAATGCTGTGATTGAGAAAGCTAAGTGGCATAATAGGTTGGATGAAGCCTATGGATTGCTTTGCCTCTCTATTTCTCCTGATATACTCTTTCATCTAGATGGTTTTACCACTCCAAACCAAGTATGGACTCAATTGGAATCTCTCTTTGGAGTTCAAGATGAGCTAAGAGCGCATCAATTGGAGATTGAGTTATTCTCACTAAGTCCAAGCAATTTTGAATCTCTTGAGGGTTTCTTAACCAAGTTCAAGTCACTTGTTATAATTCTCAAGCAATGTGGGATTGAGAAAGTAGATGATCAATTAATCCTTTCCATTCTTTCAAAATTGGGTCCTGATTACTCAGTTTTTGTGTCTACCTTTCATGCAACTAGGCTTGATGTTCCTAAGTGGAAAATGCCTTCTTTAAATTCTTTTCTTGATTCACTAATAAAGGATCAAGATAAATTGATCCATATGGGTGTCCTTAATTCTTCAAAGGTCAAGGATCATGCTCTCTTGGTTCAAGGAAGCAAGAAATTCAAATCAAAAGAGAAGCAAATTGTGAAGAAGCCAAAGTCAGAAATTGAAGATGAAGATTCATATGAAGATTTAATGAAGAAAGTTAAGAAGAAAGGGAGCACATCCAAGTGTTCTTATTGCAACAAGGGTTTTCATTCAGAGAAGAAGTGTTTCAAGAAGAATATGGACATCATGTCTTAGCTTCTTGAGAAGCACAAGACTAAAGTTTCAGATGAACTAGAGAAGCCTGTTGATTCCTCAGAACAATGTCATACTACGTAGTTCCAAGGTGATATAACTTATACTTTGAGTGCCAGAGTTCTCTCCTTTTCTCATGTTTCTGATATATATTTATTCTCTGATATATCAGAATCAGAAATATCAGAACCTTTCTTTGATGATCCTCCTCTCAGTCTACTAGATTCATCTACCAAAAATTGTGATTTTTCACTAGATATTGACTTACCTTTGAGCAGCTCTTCCTCACAAGATTGTATATCTGATATAGAAGATTGTTTGAAAGCTGATATGCATTTCATGAAACATATAATACCACCATCCATACCATCTACCATACCTTTGAATAATCCAAAGACTATACAAATCCCAAGATCACTAGTTGATTCCTCATTGGTCTCTTATGCAGTGATATTTATCTTACATGGTTTGAAGTCTTTCCTATCTTTCATTGGCTGGTTATCCATGTACTTAGTCATATTTGGACTAATATTAAACATGTTTGGATATTTTCTAAACACTTATTGTTCAGATCTTAAGCCCATCCATCATTCAGATTTTTACACCTATCAGTTTTCCCCAATTGTTCATAATTTTCCTAGTCTAGCCCTATATCCTCATGGAGCCACTAAAGCCTCTATCTTTGCTGTTCCATATGCTAATGTTTATGATATATCAGATTTTTATCAGCCTCATATCAGATCTATACAGGTGCTACAGCAGATTGGAATATTGACATGTGATTTACATCACAATTTTGCAGCTATTCAGGGAATTGGGTGTGAAATAAATTGCCTTGAATTTTGTACTGTTTGGGAAGTAGTATGCACAGATCTCTTTTCCATTTCAGATTATGTTTGCAGATCAGAGTTTGAAAGCAGCAAGAAGCATTCAGATAATGCTCCTACTTCATCAGATGATGAGATACAAGGAGTCTCTCCTCTTCCTTCTTGCAGGTTCTACACTCCAGCACATGATCATGGAGTTCATGATTTCTTCAACAAGTCTTCCATCCAGAAGCAGCTCACTCAGCTGATTCAAGTGAAGATAAGGATATGTTTAAGACATATTATTTCAAATTTTGTGCCTTGTCCTATCTTGAGGGAGGATTTTCCCCATGTGGTTTTGCCTCTTTCCTCACTTTTCTGGACATAATAATTGTTAAAGGGTGACCATAGCCTTGTTGCTGGGCCCTATATGCATCCATATGCATCCATATTTTTTGTCATACCATCATAAAGTTAGACTTATAGGGGGATGTAGGAATATATTAAACCCACTCACAACTTAGGATAAAATAATTAATCATTATTTGATTAATTATTCACCCACTAGCTTAATTAGTTGGCATCCACTTGCACCTTAAAGTCAATACATGCCATCTATATCCTAGGAATGATTTATTTCCAATTCTAGGTTGATCTTGACCATCTTTTGACCATCTAGAATTAGTATACAGGACTTTACAGCAGATTCTGCTTTATTCTACTTTTTCTTCTTTTCCTGCTTTTCTATGGATAAGATAAAAGCTAGTTAACTAGGAAACTGGGAGCTTTTGTTTCCAACCCATCCTCCATTAGTTTTTCTCCATTTTCTAGGATTATCATGTTATTTCCATCTCCTT
The DNA here is from genome assembly GCA_001517045.1 of Pseudotsuga menziesii. Taxonomy (NCBI): domain Eukaryota; kingdom Viridiplantae; phylum Streptophyta; class Pinopsida; order Pinales; family Pinaceae; genus Pseudotsuga; species Pseudotsuga menziesii. The sequence continues at coordinate 60,114 of LPNX010304261.1, forward strand.
GACAACTCACTCATGCTTTTTCCAACTCGTGAGGTCCTTGATAGATTTGGTAAGTGCTTTATCCACCTATGGGGGTTTTGCTATATTTTGGTAAGTCAACCTTTTGAGCTTTATGAGTTGTTTCCATACAATTAAATTTTCCTATGAGGGATGTACTATTTATGTACACTATTATTCATCATTATTCAATGGAAGGATACAAACCAATATTCATCTCTTCATTCATGTGATTCAGTATCTTTTCTTCTCTCTATTTTTCCTATGTATGCTTGTGAGAATTCTTAGTAGCAAGATCTATTTCCTATGCTTATTTTTAGCATCATTGCACATAGCATTGATCTATTATTTATATAGGCTCAATCCTCTTCTTTCCGTCGGCGAAATAGTTCCATCAGCAGCCGCAACGGTGGCCCATCATCTTCGATCTTCTTCCAATCAACAGCCCAATCTGCTGAGGCATAACCTGATCGGTATCGACAGTCTCTTCTCGTCGGAAGGCTATTTCTCTAGGCTTCCGAAATGGCGGGCGCACAAACCACTTTTTGCTTCCGATGGCCGATGTTTTCATTACTTAGAAAAATTTTGAACTTTCTTTACTGTGTTGGCGATTGGAGGACTTACCCATCGAACGCGTAGTTGTCTAGCCATCCACAACGGCAAGTGCTCGATCAACTATGTTCTGTCGATGGACGTCGAACTCTTAGAAAAAATTTCCCGCAAATTTCCTTCCAACTGTCCTCTATCGGGTGTGCTTCTCTCTAGCTCTCTGCTACATTGGAAGTCCGTCCCACTAAGTGTTCCCATGGGGTCTTCACTTAGTGAAACCATGCCATAGCACGTTCGTTCATGGCATATGAAACAATACCCCTATTTTCAAAAAATATTGGAAAATACCTCCCAAAATCATTTTTTTTAACCCCCTCCCAATATGCCTTCCCAATTTAAAAAAACCCCTATTTTCACTATATATTGCATGTATCCATTTTTTCATTTAGATTTTTTATACCCCTTTATATTTTTACCTAGGATATTGACATGATACCCCACATGCATTCTACAATGCACCTTGCTTCTTTCGATGTATATTTTGGATGCACATTACTTCACCCACAATGATCAACACCATAGAGATCACGTTCATTTCCTAAATTAACACTAGTTTGTCATTTTTTTCCAGACCACCTAATTTTAGAAACATTAGTCGTTGTATCTTATGTAAAATGTTTTATCGATTTCAAATATTGCTTTTGAATTTTTTAGACTTTAATTTATTGTCCCAAATGGCTCGTCTCAAGTCTGTTTTTCTATTTTGTGTTTTATTCCTTCATAAACTTTTCAATTGTGGATGAAATAAAAGTTTTTACTGATAATTGTTGTTTCTCTCTCTTTTGATAGCACAGTTTTGTTTTTTATGTTTTATTATCTTAACTATGAGAAATGCATGTGTTCTATCTGGACATTGGGGGCGCCTTCTTGATTCATACTTCTAGATCAGCTCTACCTTTGTTAAATTTACTCTTTGGTATCCTCCCTTTTAAATTTCATTCAGTAATATCTCTCGAGGCATTTCTCATGGCCCTTATATTTCCTCTGAGATTCTCACTCTACAAAACCTGCTGCAATTTCACTTGTTCTATCTCTAGTATATTTTTGTCCCTCTTTCTGCAAATACTTCTTTCTTCTCTGCCTCCTCCATAGTTGCCCTTCAAGGTTTGTAGGTGGCATTTAGGCAGCAGAAGAGAAGATTGAGACAATGCAGGATGCTAGAGGAGCTGCTGAAGATTTGCATGATGAGTGTGATGAAGAAGATCCAGAAGAAATAATGAACGAGGAAGCAAAAGATGAGGGAGATGTTGAAGAGGAAGAGAAAAATGATGGTCAAGAAGGCCTTGATCTTGAACTAGCAGAGGATGAAGGATCTAGTTCACAGGATGAACAAGAAGTTGACCAACACGCCAATGTGTCAAATGTGGACCCTGAAAAATTATCTGAAGATGATTCCAATAATGATACTGTAGAGGATGCCTTGCGTGCAGAAGGCAATGGTGAGAAGGCTGATAAGGACAAAGAAGAGTGTAATGATGAGGAATTGTAAGCACACCCTCCACATGGTACTGAAGTCTTTGTAGGTAATTCACCTCGTAATATAACCAAGGAAGATTTAACAAGTCTTTGTGAGCAACATGGAGAGGTTTTTGAGGTAAATGTTTTATCTTCTATTTTTAAATGAATTTTTTACCCTTATTAGTGGCTAGTTTCTTCATATTGATTTTTGTTGTCCTAAAATGTTGTGACTTTTAACAGGTTAATATAAAACAGGAGGCAAGCAAGTTAGAACATGCATTTTTTACATTCACAACCAAGGAGAGTGCCAAGAAGGCCATTGAGACATTGAATGGTTTTGAGGTTGTTGACAATTTTCCTTTCAAATCATCTCAGAACCTTTATCATTAACATGCTTCATAGTTGAAGTTTACCTATCTGTCTAACTAACAGCTTTCTTGAAATTCAGGATAAGAAATTAAGAGTATATAGTTGAAGTTTACCCATCTGTCTAACTAACATCTTTCTTGAAATTCAGGACAAGAAATTAAGAGTATCGGAATCCCAACCAAAAAATCGGCTTTTCCTTGGTAATATCCCATCAAATTTGAAAGAAGAGGACCTCACAAAATTTGTCTCTGAGCAAGGTCCTGGATTTCAACATTTGGAGTTGATGAAGGTACAACATTTGAAGTTCAGGCTTCCAAATTACATCTGCATTTGAGCTTTTAGGCAGAAATCAGGACTGGTGTACTTGATTTTCTCGTCAAGTCAAGTCTGTCTATGTGCATAAATATTTCTTTTTACTAGTTTTTATGGCATTGGAATGGTCAGCATAATGAACAAAGCCAAAATTTCACTCGTCATATATTGGTTGACAAGTGAAATTTTACATCTCATCCTAAATTTCATTTCCTTATATCAAACGATACATATCAATATTGAATCTTGGCCCATGCTTCCATTTCTGGGCAAGTCCTTAAGAGAAAACACATTCATGTAAAAATATGAATACTATAAAATACATGCACACGTTGATTGAATTTATGCAATTATTTCAAACATGTGTACTGGAGAAAACACCATCAAACCAGCCCTTACCATAAACAAATATGATGGACTAGGGCAGATAAAATCACAATTCAGAGTCAAGCGAAGTATTGTAATGTTTTTTGTGATGTTGTAAATTAATGAGAAGAATTATATTGTTATCTATCAGATGTATATGTGTTGATATCTGGTTTAGAAGTGTAATTATTTAATGATGTTTAATGCTATAGACTAGTTATGTTTAATGATGTAGAGTTTTTTGTGATGTTGTAAATTAATGAGAAGAATTATATTGTTATCTATCAGATGTATATGTGTTGATGTCTGGTTTAGAAGTGTAATTATTTAATGATGTTTAATTCTATAGACTAGTTATGTTTAATGATGTAGACTCTGCTTATACGTGTTTTGTGCAGGCTTTAATCCCCAGGGGGTAATCTTCCCTACACTGAGTGGTATCAAATTCAAATGCAATGTTATGGTAATATTCCCTACACTGAGTGGTGTCTAATCCAGATGCAATGTTGGGAAAAGAGAAATAAGAGAACATTTATTATAATATCTTGAGTGGCAGTTACTGAAGAGATTCCAAATTTAAGACCCATGCCAGATGGTTGCAAGAATAATCAATTGGTATTTTGATATGCATTTACCCTAATGTTTACACTACTGATATCTGGTAAATCATTCTTAATAAGTATAACACTAAGGTAAATGTGGAGAAGTTACTGAATACATCATTCAGATGCACATATCTTTCCCTTCAAACCATATTGGTTGAAGTCGACTTACAACATTTACAATTTCAATTGGAATAGAATACCTTTACTGTATCTAACATTTTAAAATGGCTCTTATTCTCATTATATTAACAAAATGACTTCTTCAATAGCAAAACTGTTTTTGAAAATCTACAAAATGGATAACATTTTGGCGAATAGACCAAGCATGTCGCAATCTGTCAAAACTAACTACAGGAACTTTCATGACAAAAAACAACAATTCATATAATCAAACAACACAACTTCCCGTAGATCATCATAGAAAAAGGAAATAAGAATTTCCTTAAGAAAGTTGAGCCAGACTCTACAAAACATTGGGTATTGAAACCAACAAATGTCTTTCAAATCCTCAGATGCTATTTTTGGCAAAGGAAGTGCTATAGAAAATCAAGGACATAGCTTGAACTAATCCAAGTCGTTGTAGTTCCCAGTAAGATAACAAAGGCAATCAAAGAAATGATTAATGTTTATTTTCTCCTTTCCAGAGTAGATAACTTCCACATTGTTTCCTTTCCTGCCTTGTGTCGCCATCTCCACTAACATAAACAACTTCTTGATTGGTATCTGCACAAGAGATTACTTCAGTTTTTCTTCCTGCATCTAGTAGTATAAATGTTTGAAGTATGAAACGTGTAGGCAGTCCATTAACACAACCCATTAGAAAGGATGCTTTTAACAACACTAGCATAATAAATAATCCCATTGTCATATAGCAATGCAAATTCAATGTGCCAATTGAGTTTAAATTTGACATCTCAATGCCACTATTGAAAAGAATTTCTTCCCGTGAATTACAAACCTCATCAACAGCTTCCACTGCTGCATAAAGATCATCTTCTGCAAACATAGATAGTTTCTCTAGAACCTGCATGAATTCATCTGAGAAAATATAAAGATACATGCATTAATCCACAATTGTTATCATCCTATCACCCATTAACAGGATACCCCTCTGCAAAATTGTTTATTGTGAAAAGTTAACCAAGACAAGCGAAGACCCCCAAGTAATAGAGGCCCTGATTTCTCAGTACCTGAGAATGGTTTTTCATAGTTTAAGCCAAATAAAAGGGCTAACTCCATCAGACTTCTATATTCGTAACCAAACGAGGTCACTGAACTACACCTTGATTAATAACAAACTGTTCAATAAAGACCTTCTTTGTGTCCCGACGCCTCAAGGTTGGCACATGAAATGTGATACCAAAGGCCTTGCGAATACCTAGAGACTCAAGGACATGCACTTCACTTGTAGTCCCAATAACCAACAGATTCCTTCCCAGGTTAGTTTTTATTAGAAAACAGTGGCAAATAATCTGTCAGCTTAAAACCTGCATGGTTATAAGAAACCCAACTACATCTCAAATAACTTAGCTAACCCCACCATATGACTGGCAACATTGTTCATGTTCTGGAATGCCCTATTCTCAAGGGCAAAGGAAATAAAATTGGCCTGATCATGGTGTTCAAGATATTTGAAGTTAAGTACCTTCGGGGGGGGGGGGTTCTTAAGAAGCACCAACAATGTCTGTGAGATCAAGTTTGAAAATTGGGGCCCAATCACCACAAAATCCAGTAATGTGGAACCCAATAGACAATCGATTCAGAACTCAAGGAATAAATGGGAAGATCACTTTACTGCTCATAGACAACTGAATAACAAGTGCAGAAGCTAAAACGCATTTTTAAGGCTTCAAAATTATCTAAAAGCACAAGCATAAAATCACTAGTAAAGTTGTACTTCAGAAAAAGTGCAAAAAATACCATTCAATATCATCAAGGATGATAATACTCAATGGAGACTTGTATGCATCCTCAAAAACCTGTCAAATTGCAGAACATAGTTCAAATGTGATTTATTCCTTTAGATGATTTCCAACCCACATTCACAGAATCTTAATAGTTAACAGACATCGGATTCGATTAAGGCTAACCATGACTATAACTGCACATTTGCTTCTCTCACTCAATCCAATCATAGACTCTGCAGATTCATGTCACACAGCAAAATGACTAAAAATCAATATTTCCTAGAAAGTAATAGGCTGAGAAAACCCTTAACGAGCAAGGACATGAAGCACTTACTACTTTAACAAATGAAAAGTTGTTGTTAATGCCAATTGTTGCTTCCATGGATGTTTTCCCACTGCATCAAGTAAATCCTTAGTTAGCTAGTGAACAAAATGATAGCATGTCTTTCACTTATTCACAATCAAAAGCCATTCAAATAATATCTCCACATGTTTTAATCTATTTGTCTCAACAAATTAAATTAAATTATTGATAGTTCATCAAACCTGTACTTCTGAAAGGAAAAGATAATTGAGGCTCCAACCAGATTAAAGGATTCTGCAGAGAAAGTACAATTTACAAAAAAGATAAAATCCAAGAAGCAACTAATGAGTCAGAGGAAATGTTGAGGATATTTCATTTTGGAGGATTTCTAGAATAAATGATAATAGTATTGTAAAGTAGTGATGATTCACAGCACCTATGCAGTTCATTTAAAAAAAAAAGTATTACCCTAGTCTCAGCATGTAGTTCAAGAAGCCACCTAAGCTTGATTTTCACTCTCTGTTTAATAAGCAAATTTGTCTTCTTTTTGTGCAGCAGAGATTTTTTTCCCAAGAAATGAAATGCTGTAAACACAAAAAGGACTACACTGTTAGAAGAACACTCAACAAGTGGAATCATCTGAATTCAACAAGTATTGAAACTTGGGCATGTATTTTTGTGCAACTAGGAAATAATTGGACAAAATGGTGTCAACGAGTAACTTGGGTGACACTTTGGGTGCACTAGATGGTGGTGGTGGCAAATCTGAGATACGGGTTTTGAAGGAAACATGGCAGAGTACATGTTTACATCTTTAGTTTCGTTGTTGTGTGCATTTAAGAAGTCCTTGTGTAAGTTGTAAATGCCCATTTTAACATTAGAATTTTTGACAAATTGATGGAAAATTAAAGAACATGTAACTTAAGTGACATGAACCTCTACAATTACCTTTGGATTTCTCTTTCACAAAATTTTCTCACCATGCCAATTAGAACACCGTGGCATATGGATAAAGGATGCGTGGATAGTTGATGTTGTTTGTTCAGTGGTTGTTTGTGCTTTGCTGGAATGCCACTCCACCAGTGATAAAGTACACGATGGCATTCACATTAGTCTGTGTAAAGGGGGTCAAGCGTTAGATGGAAATGACAAATGGTAACAGAGTTTAGAAGCAGTTAAAACTTCCAATTAATCTAACCATTCCACCACGAAGATAAAGCTTCATGGACTTGTTGTGAAAGGGCGAAGGGATTCTTAGGAAAAGTTCTCTGTGAGACTTGGCAGTAAATGGGATTTTTCCTCTATAAATACCTTTAAGTGTTTTATTGTTGCTCTGCAATTTAGCAACTGGACTTTGAGATTTTGACATGATTTAAGAGAAGAATAACAGAGTTTATAGTTGGCGTTTAATATCTATTGTGATAACCTCTATTATAATTAATGCATATAGATCATGATTGGTGATGCCTTTGATAAATTAATTTGAAAAAACATATGCATTTGAGTTGTCATTGTTCCACTGTGTTTGCACTTTGCTCCAATTCATAGGGGGCATAGTCTCTTTGCATCAATTACTATCAGAGAAAGTATAGTGAGGTTGGAGGCTTCTTGTTAACTCGGATGATCCCAACAAATAGTTGTGACATTGGAACCTATTGTCAAGGAGAGAAACAAGTGAATCCTGAGGAGTGAAGGGATTATGAACAGAGTATGGAAGAAGTTTGTGAAGAATAAATTGCACAATGGAAGGATAAGAAAGTCCGATGAAGACAACTGTTGTGAAGAAGAAAACATAAGATAAAGAAGCCAGCAAAAAAGGTTGAAGAGGACCCCAGAGAGGTTTGTAGACCAACAATATTTGAAGAAAGAGTCAAAGATGAAAAACCCATCACAGGTACCCCAAAGCTTTTAGGGAAACAAAGCCCAGAGTTGATGTTGTGGATACTAAATAATATTGAAACCCCATTGAAGAGTAACTTTGCTTATTTGAAGACGAGGGGATATGCAGCCATGAGTTGGACAGATCTCCAAAAAAGGAGACAAGAAAAGGAAAAGAGATGAGAAAATGGGAACATATGATTTTCAAGTTGAGGGGGCAGAAAGTGTAGCCAAGAATGCAGTCAGAGTGGTTGAGAAGCTTCAAGCTTTGAGATTTGAAAGTGGAGACAGATTGCTCTGACAGGAAATGCAAATATGAAGTTGTAAAGCAGCTTCAAACATAAGTTAGATAGTGGAAGAGGCTATAAGAAGCCTATGGAAGTTGGATTCCTCATGGAAGAGGATGATTTTGATGATATTTTGGTAATAGCTAAAGAGGGAGAAGGATTAGAAGACTTCAGGTCTATAGAGGTTTCGATGATGGTAGAAATAGTGAAGGAAATGTTGAGTGAGATTTCGTAGGAAGAGTGACTGAAGACTACTTTGAGAAGCAGAGATGTTGGTGTTGGATAAGATAAGATAATTTTATTAATGAGAAACCAAAACTTGATAAGATAAGATAAGATCATTTTATTAATGTCTAATAGATGACCACTAAAACAGGTCAAAGGGACTAGTGGGTACCATGATGTCAATAAAAAGTGGCAGTGCAAAAACAGCTCCTATAAAATATTATGCAGAAAGTATCATGTCGATTCAATTAAGAAAAGTATGGAGGAGAAGAATTTCTATGGAAGTTAGAGAAAGTGAAAAGAGAGGTCACTGTAGTTGACACAGCAGGGAGAAACTCTTGAAGACTATGGTCTTGCAATGGTTTCCACAAAGGAACCAAAAGTTGAAGGAGTGGTGAGGAGAAAGGAATTAAAGAACTATTTTCAAGAAGACAAGAGAAAGGAAAAGACAGCAGCATACCATCGTTAGGAGAAAGCAGTAAAGAACGAGAATGCAATTATCAGTTTGTGGTGACAAAATAATAGCAAACAAAAGTAATGACGATGTTGCAATCAAATAGAAAACAAATTTTCTTGATCCCAGGTCTAATAATTGATATGAAAGCCAAGCAAGTCTAAGACATTCCCCAAATTAACTTAGAATTAGAAAGAATCCTATTTTTCTTAGAGAAATCCCACCACATGCTAGAATCCCTTCACATAATACTATAAAAATCCATCAACAGTACATAAAATGTATTCATTAAGACATCTTTATGCAGCAAGGTCCATCAAGTAGTGATTTAGGGATTTAATCATCATCTTACACATGTATGACACCAGGTTCTCCATGAACAAGCATCAAATATCACTTAATTATAATTTCCATGGGGTACCACATCATCGCAAGGGTAACAGAGCTCAATTCGCAGATTGGTTCGAACCGGAATTCATTTCTGACACTCTGTGGGTATAGCCCAACCATAGTTATGCCAAGTATGGTTACATTCGTAGGTAGCTTGGTCCATCCCCGTTTCATTTAATATATGTTCTAGTAACCACATAGCCCTTGATTTATGTGTTATTCATCCATTCCTAATTTTTTAGGCCAATGTCGTTTACCAAATATAACTTTATTCAATTATTCCAGTGATGGGAGGGGGTAGGACTCCTTCCATATTGTCAATTAATTCCCAGTCCACACAACTTCAGGTAGATAAAGAAACTATCAAAGCTATGCTTGTAAATTGAATAGGTGATTTTAGATCATCTCTTGGCATTTTGGGTCATTTTACTCTCTTTCAACAGTAGACTCCCCAACCCTTTCTCCTCATGCTAGTGCCTTTTCTAAACCCAAAAATTATTTTATTTTCTACAATATTATATTTCATTCTATAATTGTTATTTGTATCTTACCCTCCAGTTACGATGTTGGAAAATCCACACAGATAGGATTGCATACTCGGTCACCTAATGTAAACAAGCAAAGCACTATGAACATCCAACCCATGAACATGTCAGCCCTGCTAAAGTGTGATGAAAACACAAGTGGACACCCATGCAAAATGAGGGGTGACAATATGGACTGTGGAACCAAAATAAAGTATTTGGGGGGTTGTTATACCTCATCTTCTATTTAATAACTTTATCCCCAACCCCCATGAAGACAAGTTCCTTCAAAGCATTTGACAGACTAAATTTCAACCAGATTGATCTGGGGGGCCAGGGTTAAAAAAATGATGAGAAACATGATAGATAAAACCCCCCAATTGACACATAAATGATATCCAAAAAGTACCAAAATTGCATGGGAATACCATGAAATTCTATGCTCACAGAGAAACATGGTTGAACAAATTGTTCAGCTGAGAAAT
>LPNX010304261.1:70583-101120 GCA_001517045.1 Pseudotsuga menziesii
TTGTTCAGCTGAGAGAAAAGAAAAAATAGCATCCTAGTCTCGAATAATGAGCATGAACTCCACATCCTTCATCTTACTGTAAGCAACTGGATTCTAAACCACTTGGATGGCAATTTGATTATAAAAATATACAATAATTGAATCCTTAACTATAGATGTTAGGTCAACCAAAATATTACGGATCCATTCTTCCTCTGTGCCAGCATTAACTACACCATTATATTCTATGTATGTGTTCAAAATATAGACCACCTGATTTTTACAAGACTAGACTATGGGTCTAGAAACAAGATAAAATACATAGGCCAATGTAGACTTCCTTATATCCATACCCATCCCAATATCCATCTCCATCTCGATTTGAGCTGATGTAGCCACGTAACTGGGTCTGAGTACTGCAAGACTTTCTACCAAGTTTATAAATGCCCTTGATATACAAAATGGTCCTCTTTGTGGCCTTCAAGTGACTCTTGCATGGATCTTGAATGAATTGAGAGACCCCACTACAGGAAAATTAAATCTCAGATTGTCTGAGTTAGATAAAGAAGGGATTAGCATCGAATTTGAAAAATAACACTATTCAATTAGATTTATTCCCAACTAGTAAGGTGTAGCACATGATTTACAGCCTTCCATTTTGAACCTTTATACTATAAGACATATTTAGGTTGAGAAATAGAGATACCATCATCCATTCACAAAACTTGGCTGCCCTAAAGGAAATGTCACATACCGAGGTCATTCATCTCAAATGTATCTGCTAACCGATTCTTCAAACCCAAAATGAAATCAACATTGCTTCCAATAATGACTAAATCATAAACTTTCATTTTTGCAATTAAAGTTTAACCATAAATTGGCAATTCACATAGGCTATGAAACTGTTCATATGAAGGTTGATGTGATGGGATATTTCTAGCAATAAAAGAGTTTATATAAAGCAGTTCAAGAAGAATCTCAAATTGAAATTATGCAAGGGCTTAGCAGTCCCTGAGATAGATGGCTAGCCCTCATATCCATTGCAGTGCCTAGCCCCACTATATGCCTAGCTCCACTATATTATCAGGTTAGATTGGATTAGATAGACAGAAGATAAGCCACTCTCCATTGGATTGTATATGGAAATGAAGACATATAAAATGATGCCCACATGGCCTACATGGTCATTTTGCAATTCACATATGCATACCTTTCAATCTATAGACAATGAAGATGGATGAAGATGGAAACAACACCACTCCTCTACACATGGATGGTCCTCTGTATTAATGAAAACCATCACCACAGAAATCACCTCTATATAAACTACCTCCTCTCTGATACTATGGCACACTTATAAGGTTCACTTCTCTCGGTACTTTGTTGAGATCGTCGCCAAAATTGATAAGTCTGGAGATAGTGCAAAAAGAGCGAAGTTTACATTTCCATATTCATGCAAAAAATTCCTGGAGAATCATATCACCGAACCAAAAGTTGTTGAGTGTTAACAATCATAAGTATTATCTCCGTCCGATATAAATGTTTTTCTAGATCTCGCTGGATTTTATTCTTCTACAGGTGGGATTGCACTAGTGGCACAAAATGCAGGAATTGGGTAGAAGTGGTAACTTCTGAGAGCTATAATTTTCAGCTCTAAGCTCAGAATTGAGCATGGGCACAGTCATTGGAAAGGTGTTTCAAAGGATAATATAATAGAATAATTATGTCTTCAAAATTTAATTCTGGTTATTTCAAAAATTGGGCAGAACAAAGCCTTTGGTATTTATTGGACAAGGCAATGGTCAAAGTGAATTATGAAATAGGTATCTTCAATATGAGAACAGAAGTGTACGGTGATATAGGAGTGTACCAAAGGTTAAAGTGACTAGGATGACTGCAATTAATTCAAAATGGTGCTTGCATCATGATGTGGAGGTACGGATTGGATGAGCAAAGCAGTAAAAGGTGCTTGTTAACTGGCATGTTGGATGATTAGACCAAGGAGGGTGAGTAATGTGTAATATAGCAGTAATGTTAATGAGAAGGAATATTCAAGGTGATAGTATTATGGTTTACAAGGTGGCTAAATTCCCAAAATAGATATGGTTGAGGGTTCCACAAATTTGAGTTTTGGTAAATCATGAAGATCAGAAAGGGAAACAAAGTAATGAAGGTTGCAAATCATGATTGCAAAGGAGGAATTTATGGGAAACCTAAATGAGAAAGGTCCAGAGGTCTTGTCTATAGGAAGCCCTGAGCATATAAATAGTTAAACTAGCCAGGCAATTTACAAAGAAAAAGAGAACACGCATGAAGTGATGGATGAACCATGTGATCAGTATGCCTAAAAGGGCCACATATTTTATGTATGCCTGAAAGAGTTGCAGAATAGGGATCAACAACTTATGTGTAAATAAAGTGAAGTCAATAATTCACTTTCACTTTTGTGGGGAAGCTTCTAGTGGAGGAATAAAGCACTCCATGGTATGGAGAGATCTTGGTAGAGATAATTTCGCTTGGCAAAGAACTATCCAGGGAAATGAAAAACAAGATTTCAGAATTGGAACAAAGCTTAAAGACGGCTAGAGATAAGCAAGGGTATGAGATTTCATATGAGGGATGTTAAAACTCATAGAATATATTGTGGCATTTAGTAAATTATTATAGCAGTAAATGTGAATTGATTGGATGATAAAAAGGTAGAGAATGTTGGGTGCATTCTAAATATACAAGTGGTTAGCAGATAAAAAAGAACCTAATATATTGCAGCTACATCCAGATGGAAAGCACAAGAAGGTATATTGTGTGGGAAGTTGATTTAAGCTTGGTATTAGTTGCAAAGTAGAATGGACTTGGAAAGGAGTCCATATGAAGATGGAATGAAATAAATTGCAGTATTATAGTCTGTTGTAAAATTCTGGTAAATAAAGTGAAAGATGGGGCAATATTGTCCAAGAAAAGGAAGTAGTTAAAGAATCTTGTAATACTACTATGGTTGGAAAGAAGTTTTGGCCAAGTTGGATATTTGGCTGAAGGTGGTAAAGCAAATGGAACAATGATTCTTAGAGATAAATAAAAAGAAAAGGAAACTCAAAGTAAGAAAACATATTGTTGCCATAGTAAGATGGGACTTGAGGGCATATCAGGACAACAAAGTAAGCTATAGGATGCTAAGAATCTTTCTGTAGTAGCAATTGGAGAACAAGGCTAACAAGGCAGAATTTAGAAATAGGGGGATTTCTCACCTAAACTTTAATTGTTTATAGAATAGAACTGTATGTTTTAAAAAGTATCATGTATAAAGCTTTATACATGTTGTGAATTGCAAATTGGTGAGGAAATCACGGCTAATGATCCATTGTGTGAATGGCAGAAAGGCCAATAATTGGATCAACTATGATGTGGAAGTGGAATTTAATGCTATGCAAAGGAATTGGAAGGGATAATTCCTTGACTCTTCTCTTGCTGCATTGTTATATTTATTAATGTTAATAAAGTCTTTTTTAGATTTTGAAAGCATATGAATGCTAAATTACAAGAAAATAAGGTAGCTGGAATGCATGTACATTAGTAAGCATATTTATAAATATTGTGGTAGAGTGCATATGGGTATGTATGAGCATATAGGATGCTGCACAATTATTAAGATTAGTATGTTGTCACATATGCCATGAATTTGGAAAAGTGATTAATTGTGATTAGTGATGATTATGTAATAAGAAATGGTTGATAGCATGGATGAAGATGTTGGTGTTGCTGCATATAACAGTCATCCTTGTAAAGAAAGGATAGGGATAAGGAAATGTTGATCAAGAATATAGTGAAAGGATTATGTGAGCTTCCATAAGATACCAACTTATCAGTGAAGGAGTTGTAGGCATAAGTAGTCATGTTTCATTGGACTACATGAAAGCTCGTAGGGAAAATAGAGTGATAAAAAGAAATTCCTTGGATGTGGCATTTAAAGCAAGCCAAAAAGAAAACAAGGATTATTTCCTACACAACGGAAAGCTAAGTATATGTTAAATTTCATCTATTTTTTCAAAATCTGCATTGTTGTAATAATTATTTTAAAAGTTGACTGATCCTACAATGCAAATGGAGTACAATGTACACCTTGGACAAACATATATTCTAGTTAAAGTAGCTTGAGCGGTTCTTAGACCCAAAAAAACCATTGGAGCATCATGCAAAAATGCGGAGCAACCTCTAAAGCTTGGAAATAGGGGGCATGTTATATATGGATCTAGTGGTGTTTATTCAACAAATACAAAGATAAATAAACAAACTATTGGCTTGAGTGGTCTTAAAAGAGTATGCGAGAGCAGTCCATTTCCCATTGTTATTATTGGAGGCATTGTTATTATCCCAAACCTATGCATGGCCAATTGTCAAATGCTAATGATGTCAAAGAAATTATAAAATAAAAACAATAAGAATAATTTCCCTTGTCTCTACATTTCAAAATATATGTGTCGTTTCCTTGGTCTCTACATTCTAAAATATATGTGGCATGCTAAGAATCATACCAAAAGACCATTAATAGTTCTACAACTTCATTTTGTTCAACAATTCAGCAAGAGGTCAATGCATATATGTGCCAGCCAAATATAATAATTGTAGAATGAAAATGCTACATCCAATTGTGCACTGGTTTGCTGAATGATATTCATTTATAGCCATAAACCCAAATAGAAAGGAAATATTTTCCAACAACATAAGGCTTAGGGTCAAAATATAAAAAAATCAACATGAGAAGACATGAGAATTCTATCCCAATGCAAGCAGTGGTAACGATAGCTTTGAAACAATGTCAACAATTTGAATGATGTGCCAATGTAAGGATGAAACCAAACAAATTTTTACAAGTCAATCAGGTTGAAGAGACATAATCAACACAAGAAGACATGAGAATTCTATCCCAATGCAAACAGTGGTAACGATAGCTTTGAAACCATGTCAACAATCTAAATGATGTGCCAATGTAAGGATGAAACCAAACAAATTTTTACAAGTCAATCAGGTTGAAGAGGCATAATCATGCTCAAAGGAAATCAACCATGGTCAACACCCCAAATGACAAGCCATATAAAATCAAACAGAATAAAAAATCAAAGGAAAAAATAAAATGAAAATTTATTGAGGCCAAACTATCTTGGAAGTATAGGATCGTGATGAAGTTAAGGGCCACCAAATGAAATAGAATTCAAGCTTCAAAAAGTATCCAACAATAGAAATAAATGAATAGTTTGGATAATAGACCCAAGAGACGAACCAAGCATCAACCCTTGAATTATTAATCACCTCAAACATGAAGTGTATGTAGAGATAAAGAGAAGAAGCAATAATTACTTGACCAAGAAAAACTTGCAAGCAACCATCCAATCCAAGATTTAATCATAGAACCATGGTAGTAACTCCAATCGACAATCCAAAATCCTACATTCAAAAAAATATGCAATGTAAGGCCTACCTTAAGCTAACGCAAGCATGCAAGGTGAAACCATGGAATCTAGATCCAATGAGTGCCATCAATCCCTCCATACCCAACACCAATGCCCACATATATCTTCAGGGTTCAATTACAGACCCAGTAATGAACTAAGTGAGTCTAGTGGTGAAAAGAGATTCCTAATGGCATGCAAAAATGGTGGAGGGGAAAATATTATTAGAGTAAATGCCATGGTGGGGAAATGCCAAGGAAAAAAGCAGAGTGAATGACAAGCATGTGAAGTTGATATGCATGAAAGGATAACAATGCAAAACAACAAAGATTGCATCAAATAGGCTCCATTAAACATCATCTAAGTACAAAAGTTCCAAAAAGTATAAGTCATACCTTCCTAAGGTCCTTGACATGCATGGTGTAACACTATATTGCAAAAGGAAAAGTTTAAATCATGAAACATTCCACCAAATTCCTTAATTCATTATAAATCACCATACAATATATATGTATGCCTTAATAATAGCTCAAACGATTTGGCATTTTCCAAATATACATCATATATCTCATCAGAGTGAGTTTAGACCATTGGCTAATAGCATTCAAGATGTCAAAAATAAATAAAGGAAAAGGTTTGACTTCCCTTACGACAGTGATAAAACCAATGACCTATGAGTCCCATGCTTCAGTGCAAAAAATTCAAACAGATATCAACATTTTTTATGCAAATGAATAATACAAGCATGAACGAAAAATAAGTAATGCAAACTTTTTTTTCAAAAATTACCAGTGGTTTCTATTCCTATCACGCAAGAATCAAACACTTGTTATGTTTTGTCACTCATGAGAAATGGGTCTAGTGGATGTGAACCCATACAACATTTTCTCTTAAAACCCTAGTAGAAAAGCAAAAATAAGTCAATGGAGGAGCTTGGGTAAAAAGATAAGCAATTGAAGGCTTTAATTACTGCAAAAATAACCTCAAATCCTTTATTTGCTGCCTAGAAATTATCAGAGAATCGTGAATCGACCCAAGTCTTAAGATTTCCCTATGTAACATTGGAAATGGATCACGTAGCTATAGAATGAAGAGTTTACCTGGAGCAATGTTAAGCCAAGGTTTTGAAGTGCATTCGCATATACAAGGAGAAGGTTGTCACTTGTCTGAAATTCGAATTCCATCACTTTATGAACAAGCATAAACACTTTTGGTAGGGATCCTGCATTTGATAGGAAATAACAAGGCAGCTGTAAAATTACAAGAATATTAGGTTATAATTTTGTACATAGGGACAAATCGTCTAGTACACCAAGTAAATAACATTTGTATAATTTTTTTGTTCAGGTAACAAGTAAACTACCTGCTCTATAGAACTTGTCAGCAAATGCACTGTTGGAACAGATGGTGGAATCATTGGTTACACCATTAAAGATGCTTGAACATACTAAGGGCCATGATATATCTCTTTGCTTGTCCAATGTAAGTCCATTCCAAAAAATCAGAGAGAAATAGTCTAAAAAAAATCCATGTTCCATGAAAATGGGGTGAATGGGAGATGGAATCCTGATTCACATCAAATGGGAAGGGAAAATTTCCTCCAAAAATATCGGGGCGAGTAGAAGATACGACCTCGCATTTACTAGGCGAAATCCAAGGGTTTTCCAACGAAAGCCTGGCTTGGGAACAGTCCCGACCATTCCCATGGCCGATCAAGGAAATTACAAGGAGGACTCGTCACAGGGATTGCAAGGTGAATCCGGCGATATGTCATGAAAAGGGTAGCCATGGCCGACTTCTTCCAGAGGGATCCTCTTCTAAGAGGGAAAAAAACGCTATGCACCAGAAAAAATTGTGGAAAAAACCCTATGTAGCACACATTCAGCCATATGGAAGAGGCGCGCGGGTAAAACATTCGCACAGTCATATGGCATATGGAGATGCGCGTTGGTAAAACATTTGCAATAAAATATGCCCCATGATATTGGATACTTATATACTAAATAAAAAAACCTTTTTACCCTTAATATAATACCAATATATTAATTTTTTTATTTATTTTTAACCCCCCAATATGAACGAACGTGATATCATATTGGTCCATAAGTGATGCCCCCGTGAGTGTTCCAATGAACCAACAGTTCAAACACTAAGAGAATTTTGTGAATTTTCCAGTCATTCATTGATTTCTCCTGGGAAGAAGGCAACATGCGTCTACTAACTGGTCTTTCATGGCCCATAGAGGCCCATGCTGCAACCTGCAGGATCTAATACCACACTGTAATGTCCCCAACCCTCCAACTAACGAAGAGGATGCTACCATGGCCTTAGCCATCCGAGCAACCAGCCCCATGAAAATGTGCATCTATAAAATGTTAAAACAAAATGCATTGAAGTAGAACATACATAAATACCATTATTTATCATACACAGTGGAAGCAGCATACATTCATACAAGCATTCAACATGTTCACCATATTCATTAACCTTAAATAGGATTGCAGAAGTAAAATAGACAATATTACTTATCTTATGAAGAACTCGTTCCACAACCAGCTACGTCGCTACAATGTTCCACCCAACCATAGGCTATCATGCTCCTTAATCTCTCAGCAATGCTACCACCCCCGAGTTGTGCATCATTCTCCAAGGCACAAGGAACAACAGGCTTACACATAGCCAACAATACAAAAAACACAGCCAAGCCAACACATTTGGGTTTATCATGCCTTCAACGAGACAGCCAAGCCAACATGGTCAGGTTTATCAGGCCATCTAGGAGTTGGGAAAGGCTAAATGCTAAGCTGGTGAGCTCATTACAAAGCTAGGAACACCTACACCAGAACTAGCCTAACTTTTAAGACACCCACACACACCCAACACAAGGAATCAGTCCCTTCTCTGCTACACAGTCCCTCGGGCCCTGACTTCCCTTCCAGTTCTATTCAGGGGTTTTGGGGAAGAAAGATAGCCCTCTAGCTCTGTCTGTGTGGTTTCCAAACACACCAGGTTTCTCAAGCAACTCAAGCCCGCATCCCTGCTCCCAACACAGTCCGAAGACCAACCATTGCACGCATGCAATCAATCAGCAGTTACAGCTTAGACAGGGAAAACAACCCCTGAGTCGTTCTTGGCCCTATATCAGCCAAAATGACTCCCAAACGAATTACAACAGTCCCAAAACGTATCAGTAAACACCATTCACAACATGGGGAAAACAACAGTCCGTCCTGGGCAACGAGCCACTGGGAAGACTTACACAGACCACGCTGGGGAAGAAAATACAGTCTCCCAACCTGTGCGTGAGGGAAACTTGCACAAGACCCCAAAATATAGAGGGAAAAACATATGCAAAAGCCACAAATTGATAAGAAAAACTTACACACTATCCCCGAGCGTAAAAATGGCTCTCCACAGGAAAAAAAATCATGAGTGATAGTGATCGAACGGCCCCCAGCTTCCTGTGTGAGTAACAACAACACAGAACCTAGTGCATGAGAGAAGATTTACACCAGATCCCAAGTATGGATCGAAACACACCCGCTTCCTCTCTGTGGAAAATGTGAATGACAGTGGAGATGACTCCTCCCTCCTGGCTGCATAAGACCAAATAGGAAAGAAGCCTGTGCATGAGGAAAATGAACAGACAACGTCCCTGCATGAGGATGAACAGACCAGGGAAAGGATGCGTAGTGGACTGAGTGGAATGAGGGGCATAGTCATTCTCCTTCCCATCGTGAGGTTCAATCCACTGGTGGATTGTGCATGTGGGAAAGGACTGACAGTCCTGCCACACTCCACTCCCAGCCATAACTGCCCCAACTAACAGTAGAGCTTTTAATGGTGGTGGTTGGAATAAAACAAGGAAATATGGGAAAATCAAAACAGGGTGATGACACATGGATTTTCTCTCATGGCTCAAGGTTTGACACCCCCCCCTTGTCCTTGTGAAAAGCATGCCCCTTCTCAATTTAGTTGCCGCGAACGTAGCTGGTTGGGGTTCATTTAATTAAAGATGCATATTTACATGATGACAAAACTCAATAGGTATGTCGCATGCCCCGATATACCATCGATGACAATTTCAATCCGAAACATAGCATAACCAATTGATGGTGGGGCCTTGGCCTTTAGCTCTACACCATGATTATTTACAATATATCCATCATATACATCTAATGCAACGGGGTAAAAATCGGGGTGTTACATTTGCATTATTAGTGTAGTGTTAGATTAGATCTGCATTTTTATAAACTAGAAAACCTTAGAAATTTATAAAATTCAATAATCCCAAAATAACAACAATTTTCAAATTCTAAGCCACCATCAAATTTTGGCCTGCCTATTTAGCCCTAAATCCTCCAGTGAGTCACCTATCTTCTTGTCTACATTCACGAACTTGAGAAGCAACCTAAAAAACCCAGTCAAAAGTCAGAGTTAGGGTTTCATATTTGACATGTTTCAGGGGTTGGGATAGTTTGGCCTTGATAAAAGGTTACTTTCTGCCTTACAACGACCCCATTTAATTGTTTAGTAGGGAAAATTAGGGATTCTTTCCTTACTAATCAATTTTACTATTGTTTCTATCCCTAAAAGCTATCAAACAGACCTGCAAAAGTCAACCAAGTTAGGGTCATATTTGAGTTATGGGGAAATCTCAACAATATCATTGAATTCTGCCTTCCAAAAGCATTATTTTCAAGCTAAGGAGTACTTGTATAAACCCTTAAAAGGATGGTTAACTTAGCTGGTAATTCGTGTTGATATATAGTAGTATTTACAGTTAATCTAAATGATGATAATAATGCCTATGTGATTATACATGCTGGTTGTTAATACTTACACTTGCTAGTTGATAAAATTGTCTACTACTGTTGATTTCAAAGAAAAGTGGTTTAAATGATAATACTCTATTGGTTATGATTCTGAAATAGCTTTTTCTGCCCTATATCCTTGGTGTGGCTACGAAACACTTATGCTTTACAACAATAGCATATCATGCACAAACCTAGAAAACACCACTAACTTATACAAGAAATTTACAAAAGATCCAAGGTACGCATGCTTTACCGATGGACCAGCTAGCAAAGAAGTTCCAGAATCTGCAATAGACACACAACCTCCAGCATAGAAACCTACAACAAAATGTTCATAAAATGCCATCAATATTTTCATAAGATTCCTTAAGAAGCAATCATGTTCCCAATTGAATAAGATGGACTGTATGATGACATGTTGATTGATCATCAATGAGGAAGTCTCCCATGTCAAACTAAAGGAAATATCAAAATCGATTTATTAGAGTATATTAATCCCAAGACATACCTACTAGTAAGTATATTGACTCATGCAAAGAACATGGTATGCATGTGTTTATCCTTAAATACAGTCAATCTTAAACCTGGAAAACTAACATGATTCTATTACATACCTTTCAGTAATCGTTTCGAGTAACAAGAGCATATTGATGTTTACCCTTGAAGTGATTAGGATCAACACCACCAAAAGTCATGGCTGCAAATGGGCTTTCTTCAATAAAAACATATTTTCCTTGGGAAAGAACCTTGAAACCGTTTCCAACAAATGTGAAAATGTTTCCTTTAGTGAAAAGATGTCATACCAAATCTAGTGATATATCATTGTAAATCAGTGAAAATGACTGATACTCTTTTTCAGGCCGTGGATACCTCTGGAAGATTTCCTGAAAACAACAAAAATAAACAGTTTTTATAACTTAAGCATTCAAACAATGCCTTCCAGAAATAAAATAGCAAATACATCTTTATTTTTTCAAGCAGATCTCAATACTTTGTTACCATAATTATCAATGCAGTCATTCTTCTTTTGTATTCCAAAGTTGAGATGTTTGCTCTAAGTGACCACTTTAAACTTGATGATAAATTGGAAGCAATACATAAAGATATAAATGCCTAATAAAATATTTGCACAAATAAGACTTTGTAACAAATTAGCAATTATGAGTAATAAAGTGCACAGTGATGTTGGAGTGAAAAGTTACAATGGAAACTGAAAATACCAATGTGTACCATGCCCAACTCACAACCTATAAGGATAAGCACAAATATAAACATAGGTTTTCCACTACACAATCAAACATGAAAGTTGAACAAGATATGAGATTAAGAAACAAATTACAAAACTATTGGAGAAAGATAAACTAGGGTAGATAACAATATACTCATGCGGAATAATAGGGAAACAACACTTCAGATACCATTTTCCTCACAAGTTTATCTATGTTTTTCTGTCTTTTGACCTTTCATATTCCCATCAAACTCAAATGTCTATCATATTTCTTGTAATGAAATGCCTACATTTAATTTTGTTGTCCTAGCTATATGGTATTGGTAAAGTATTACCAAGGGGCCAGTTATCATGATAAATCAAAATATTTAAGGTAATTGTTTAGATCAAATAGAACAAATTTCACCTCAATGTATGGTAATCATCATCATCAACTAAATGTATGTGTGTGCACATGCATAAATATCCAATATACAGCTCAAACAAACAAAAGAAAACATAATTATACCTTGATTTGTGGATCTTCAAACTGTCTTCTTATGCTTTACCTTTCAAAACATCATTCAACATACTTCATTTTTTGTCCTGTTGCAATAGTTTCATGTTAGGACCCATCAAATAAATTTATGTTTGTTTAAGAAAAAACAAAACCAATCTAAATAAATACAATTCTATTACAATTGTAAATTACAATACTATTCAACTATTCAAGTAAATTAATTGTTAAGAATATATCACCTGATAAAACATGGATAACCAAAAATACTATGTATATAAGGCCATCGATCTAATCAAAATGTCATTTCTTACCTATTAACTATGGAAATGTTTCTCAACGCTATATGTAACAAGTTCCAATGGAGGATTCAAATAGCAATAGTGAAAATTAGACACTAAAATTATAGAAATAGATGTTTTTTAATGTATTCTTCCTTACCATTCATTGAGCTCCTCTCTATTTCGAGAATAATTTAATATTCTCTACTAAACATGACCAACCACGTGAAGGTGGAAGCTCTTATGGCCCCTCTCCCCCCTCACATCACTCTCAACTCCCCAAACCCAATTCATATACTTGCAAAAAACAATTTATTTCACTATTTCACAATCCAAATAACAATGCATCTACAATGCAAATAACAATGCATCTATTGCAAATTATTTCACTGAATAGTTGAAAGAAGCTTTCATTAAATCATTATTTAAATCATTCATTAAACCATTCAATCATTCAACAGCTGAAAAAACCATTCATTAACTCATTCATTAAAACATTAATTTAGTCAATGGCAGGAAAAAAAAACAGTAAACCATTCAGTAAAGCATTCATTCAAACATTCATTCATGAAACAAAGAAAAAAACCATTAAATATTTTTTTTTATAAATAAGAATTACTCAAAATTTGTTTAGTCACTTCCTTTTTCCTTTTCTTCTCTTTAAATATTTAGTTAGAGTCACATCTTCGGGAATCTAATCATCGGTATCCCTACTAGTCTACTCGCAAGGTTGAACTTCAGGCAAGGAGCGATGAATTTCTTCAATAATGTCAAAATATTTCATTAATATATTTATATTTTCATAAATATGAGTAATTCATTTAAAAAACATTATGAATGTGTGTTTTTACCTGCCATGGGCACATCAACATGTTTAACATTATCTCATACAGGCCCAACCTATTTCGTGTTATGATCTGCATCTACATGCTCTGTAGTTGAATTGTGTAGAATTAGAATTAATGTTCATCATCTGCAATGGTCTATAAAAAACAGTAGCACATTAATAAATTCATTACCAGGATGAGAAGTATGATCTTCGTTTGGTTGGTCATTTACTACATCCTCGACATGAACGGGATCATTACTTTCCTGCACAAAAAGGAATAAATAATTTAAGTTAATTTATTTATAAGGAACAAATTGCATGAGCATTAATAAATTATCATTAAACTATACATTTTTCACATACCTGGGCACCAGATGGATCAGCAGAAGATCGTGCAGTATTCCTAGACAAGCTTCTCCGGTGTTCAACAACAGTGTTAAAGCCCTGTTCGAAGCCAAGCTTCATGTAATCCGCACTAGGCAATTCTTTGAACCGATCGGCCTTCATATTTGCATGATGTCATTAATTTTAAAGCCTTTTGTTAGAACAAAACAAAAATAATAATCTGTGTGATATTTGGATGCGGATTCGGGTTTTGAGATACTCACATAACGCGCCGCCAAGTTGGAGTAACCACCAGGCCCAAGCTTGTGTTGGCCAATTTTTTCAATTCTTGCCTTTGTGGCCTTAGATGTGTCTGAGAGCCTAACTAAGTGTTTAAATACATTAGTCAATGTACCAAATATGATATAAAAACTAGTAATAATAAGGCTTACCACTGCATTTTGGAATGTATTGCATACCTCCCTGTTCCACCTAGTGGTATCTTTCCTGATTTTCTCAGGCCCTTCTCTTTTCCATATTCCACTAGGGATTTCCACTCCATAGATGGAATCATTGGAGGGCACTCATACCTAGGGTTATTTTCTGAGTGAACCCTATACTCATCTCGGACAATCTTCAGATGTTTTCCATCCTTCTGTATGACCTTCGATGTATCGAAGGTATATTTTCCAAATAGACTAACCAAGCAATTAGTCAGATCATCCTTTAAATCTTTTGGCTAATTTTTCCACATTGTACGGATGGTGGGCCCAAAGATCTCCAAGGCTAAATCATTCATATGTTTATAAAATATATCATTTCCTACAAAACATTAATGCCATCATTAGTCAACACTAGAAAATATTATCAGTATATTAGACACAAATTATAAAAAATAAATTGAACAATCTATAATGACCTGGAATCCTCTCTATCTTTATTGGAACCAGTTTTTCATTCACCAAAAATGTACACACTATTGAACCAGTGCTAGTCACACGAGAAGATCCAAGAAATGCTTCCACATCTCTATCTAACCCTGCATCCACCCCTTCTTCTCTAGCATCTGTTGTGGGTGGGGCAACATCAGGTGCACCCTCCCTTGTCCTCAGGGTTGTCGCATAGCATGTTGCCGATTGTTCATTGGACAATATGGGAGCAGTATGTGGTGTACGTGGAGTGGTTTGGTCATTGGGACCAACATTGCCTTAACCACCACTAGTAATATCCACAGCGCACTATAAATTCAAACCTTTGTATTATAACTTCAATAGCATATAAAATCAAATATTATAAATTTGTTATAAATCAATTTGCATTTTTATTCCATAACTTACGTCCACTTGTTTATGTTGCTGTAACAAAAATTGAATCCTTTGTTCGATCCCTTCTATTAGTGGAACTGCCAATGTCATATGAATCAGTTCCTCATTTTTTTTCCTTGTCCTTTGTAGCACCCTCAATGGGTCTGCAGACTCTCTAATTTCACTATCTCTCATCAATCGAGAGACCTCATTCTATAAAGAGTTTTGAGACGTTGTTTCATAAATAGAATCCCCTGTCTACAATTGAAAAATATAAAAAATTGCTTAGTCTTTGAAGAAATAGTGTGTGCAAATAATTATATTAGGGATTACATCTAGGATTACCTGATGCTTAGATGAGGGTGTGGTCTGATCAACAGATGGGGATTTATCTCGATCAACCACCTGCAAAAAAAGTAGAGAACATTATCACAATGAAAGCAATATGTAAATGCTAACAAATACAGAACAAAAATAAACACTATGCTACATGTTTTATTTGTGTACATTTTTGAAGTATTTAGAATGTGGAATTACATTTAGGTTTACTGGTTGCCTCGAGGCTCCAGTCGTCTGATCAATAGCTGGGGACTTTCCCTTGTCAATCTACAAAATAGGTAGACAACATTACCATCATGAACACAACCATAAAAATGAAAGAATACATAACAAAATAAACATTATGTGTCACGATATACATGTTTACGATTTTAAAGAATTTGAAATGGAGAATTAAATTCATGTTTGGTTGTTGCCCTGATGCTGTAGTCGGCTGATCAACAGCCGGTTGGCTTCTCTAATCAACACTCTGTATTATCACTCCAGGAAACTCCTCTAGGTTGTAGCTCGAGGATGCCTGGTAACTTAAATCATTTTATGGTTTTCTAAGTGGATCAAGTCAGGTGACCTATAAACCTCACACTCTCAAGACATGCATGAGACTCAATTAGGGATAAGGCTTCTAATTACCACTATTCATAGGTTGACAATATGGTGCAGGAATGGAGAAATTATCATGCTGGTAGATTCATACATAAAACAGATACATATAAATGGCTAAATCATGACAAGGAAAGCACTTATAATTTAAATCACATCAACATGCCAATAGGGTGACAGGTATCAGACATTAATTAACTTGAATATAACCTGAATAACACATTCAAGCATAAACACAGAAAAGATAGAAATGGAAGCTGAACAGATGATAACAACAGAGCTTATATTACGTCATGAGTAAAATGAGAAGCTTGACATAGAAATGGTTTACAAGTCCCCGAAGTCGAACCCTTTCAATAAAATAATTCTTAGGCTTTATAACCTTTACAAAAATACTCAGATCTTGAAAACTTGGATCTGATTTAACAAAAATGAACAAAATAATTGTTTTTTGCAAAATTGGGTTAAAAAACCGTAATTAACTACTAGTCTAACTAACTATAGAATTTTTTCACTGTATGAACCTTCTGATAACTAAAGTAACTACTAGAAATCACTGCCACTGGTCCTCTACTGGTTAAGTCACTATTTCACTTTGACAGCTAAGTGTTGGTGGCCCTTTCTCCCTTTATGTCATAGAAAAACTAAAGCAAACCTTCCATGTTTTTTTCTCCAGCGTCTTTCATGGTTATACTTTGTCCCTGAGCCATCCATGTTCGCCCAAAACTAGTCCTGCATGTCAAAACTTAATATTATGCCTCTATCTGCTTTTGGTGGTTAAGAGGCCAAAATATCGGAACTATTAGCTGCCAAAAGTGGGGCTTTCGGTGGCTAATGAACTACCTCAGCGTCCGCCTAAGCCATTGAAAGCCCTGTTCTTCAAATATTCTTAGGCCACCTCCAAAACTATTTTGTCAAGTTTTTCTTCTTAGCTTTCTTCTTCAGTAGGCTCTATATTAGGAGGGTTAATAGCATCTTGGCTTGTTTCTAGAGGCTAAAGGCTAACTGCAGCTTCAACTAGGGTTTCCAATGTGAGGTGGTTGCTAGGGTTTAGCTTGGCCTCCTTCATATGCAGTTTATGAAGACTAATCATCGTATACAATCTTGTGTTGTCTTTTAGGTACCTTGTATTTAGTCCCTTTAAAAAATATATATTTCTCTGTACTCTAGGTAAGATTTATGCAGCAGCTTGTTCCTATTGGTCAATGTAGCATTATTCCTCTTTACCTCTCTAACCAACACTTCCATCTCATATACTTGCCTCAGCAACTGATTTATATTTTGAGTCTTGGGCTTGATAGCGGAAGCCTTCTTTGTTGGTTCATCTTGCTCTTTAGGTGTAGATGATGGTAGTTCTTCAATTTCTTCTACAACCTGCAAAGCTAGGTATGCACCTTATTCTTGTTCCTCTTCTGAATCTGAGTAGGGAAGGTTCAAAATGTTCTCACTCTGTGTTGCAACTTCCTGGCCCTTCTCACTGAAATCCAAGTTTCTTTTGACCTTCTTGGATTTGGAAGAGGAGGGAGGTTGTTCTGCTATTGCTGGGGATATATCTCTTCTATTTCTTTTACAGCTTCATGGTGTGCTGGACTTTTTGGCAGGAGACTTCCCCTTTTCTTCTGGCTGCAGGTCTGTTTCAAAACCGTTCCAAAATAGGAAATAAGGCCATGCCATATTCCTCCTTTTCAGCAACTCTTGGATCAGCAATTGGATAAGACCGTGGTGAGATAGTCTGCCAGCAATCTTGGTTGGCTCGGCCTTCACTTGGTGTGCCATCTTTGCCAAACTCTTGTGTAAGTAAAATGGCAAATTCAGTGGACTTCTCCCTGTGAAGTGGTTCATCAACTTACAATGGTAAATCATAGCTCTATTATATCTCCCTTCACATGTTGTATAGACCACAATGGCCTTCAGCAGTTGTTTCCACCTCTCTTCCAACGAGGAGGATGGTACACTTTTCTTCCACACCAACTCCCTATCTCAGGCTTTAGGTAAGATCTGAATTCTACATCTTTTGGTATGGTGGTCTTAAACCATTTTTTTC
Source organism: Pseudotsuga menziesii (assembly GCA_001517045.1). NCBI lineage: Eukaryota > Viridiplantae > Streptophyta > Pinopsida > Pinales > Pinaceae > Pseudotsuga > Pseudotsuga menziesii. The sequence goes on from LPNX010304261.1 coordinate 88,269, forward strand.
CTATGCTAGGAAGTTCAGTCACTTCATTAATCAGGGTTTCATCTATTAGGAATTCTTCTTTGCCTATGATTGCCTTGGAGCCATCGAAGGAGAGGGAAAATGCCTCAACCACCTGCTGGTGTGAACCTTGAATCTTCTCACAAAACCTATAGTAGCCAGCATCTTTGAACAATTTATAGACCTCTAGATGTGCCTACAGGTAGTTGATATCTCCCAACTCCTGCCTGAGAATAGCTCTCCCAACTCCTGCCTGAGAATAGCTCCTCCCTTCTTCATCTTACTGAATGCTACCCCTGTGTACCTGCAACAATAAAACTCAAGCTCTGTGAAATAGTGTCTTTTAGCAGGCTTCCTCTCAGAGATGGTTTTCTGGTGGAGAGAAAAGCTTAATTCGAAGGTGGGGTGTGTTGAAGATTTGACACTAATTATGAGGGCTTTATCCTGCATCATTGATGTTGAGGTCAGAGGATGATGCCTTCAGTTGATCTTTTCAAGACCCCTTGCCTAGCAATGATGTCAAAATCAACCTGGATACTCATTTAGCTTTTCTGTATCTCTGTGGACAGGTGGAGGCAGAAGGAGGGTTTCATCACATCAGTCATCATCAATTTCAAATAACGACCTCATTACTCATTTCCTCATGTAGTTACACAACCTCATGTCATTTCGTTGATTTATCACACCCTTTACTGATCGTTATCTTGCTGATGGGGTTTGATTTGACCGATTTCTAACTGTTTCTCTCTTTTTCCTTTTCGGTGGTTAATAGTCTATGGGAATTTGTCTACAAGCTGCTGAAAAGATAGCTTTTGGTGGCTAATGAAATAATAATCCTTTCGCCCAAGCCACCGAAACCGTTTTCCCAATGTCGCGGTGAAACCCAGCTTTCAGCAGATAGTGGCCTCACCGAATATTCCTTTTAACCACTGAAGGCCCATCCTTCGGTGCCTAATGAAACGTAAGAGATTTCATCTAAGCCACCAAAAGCACTTTTTCCCCAGCGCCTTTTTGTCTGCTTTCGGCGGTTAACGCCCCTCTTGAACTTTTTACTAAGCTACCGAAAGCATCAATTTTTGGTGGCTAATGAGATGTCTGACATCTCCCCTAAGCCATCGAAAGTGCCTTTACCAATGTCACTTTTTGTCTGCTTTCGGTGGTTAACCCCCTTCTTGGACTTTTCACTAAGCTGCCGAAAGCAACACTTTTCAGTGGCTAATGAGTTGTTTGAAGTCTCGCCTAAGCCACCGAAAGTGTTTTTACCATTTACTTGCTCGGGCCCACTTTCAATGGTTTACCTTTATCCTGCGTTAAACTGTTAGCTACCGAAACAAAGCCTTTCGGTGGCTAATGAGCTATTCAGAACCCTGCCTAAGCCACCAAAAGCTAAAAACTTCCAATTTCTTTAACCATAACACAAACAGAGACCTTCAATTTGTTAGTCATCTTTAAATCTTTCATTACATGACTCTAATTCTTCATACTATCAAAATAAATTTATTTTGGGAGATAACACTCTGCATGGAAAATAGATAATATTATATAAACGAACCTAATATACTAAAGAAAATACATAACAACGTATCTGTATGTCCATCCTAAATTTAATATTACATTGGCAATATCGATGTATACCTGCTTTCTTGACTCGGGTCGACAAACATCTACAGATATTGAGGTGCCCTTGAGAGAACCCTGTATCAAAAACATACTAAAAGTTACATAAGGAAACATGAAAAGTAGAAAATTTCAATTATATGGTAATGAAAATTCCTATATATAGATGTTAAAATAATTAATAAAAGGGTGGTTAAATTGTTTGTTGTACCATAATCATACTAACATTGTTTGTATCTACACGATTCAAATTGTAATCAATAAGCAGTTCTTCGCCAGTAGCTATTGATTTAATTGCACATACAAAGACACGGTTTCCTTCACGCGACTCGAATATGCAGTTGGGTTGCTTTAGTGTAGACCCTAGTTGTGTACTATTTATAAACCCCGCAATATTACCAGTTGTTTTTGGCCTTTCATCCTTGTACAATGTTGCTCCTTTATTTTGAGCTTTGTCTTTTAGTTGTATATAATTCATTGAAAACCCATATCTACGCATACTCCGTGTATATTGGACCAGGCGCATCCAATCACTGTAGCTGTAATAGGGTCCAACATACTCCATCAATTCTATACATGTACCGTATCCAACCTTTATGTCGTCCATGTAAAACAACCCCAATCCATGCAATGACGACGATGCAACTCTATATATCCTCTCATTCACCCAAAAATCAGGGTTTACTTGAGGAATATCGCTAGGCACCCATTTTTTCACTAGGTGTTGGTACCTTAAGGGGACGTTGAAGTCTCCCACTGTCTCATCATCATAGGAACATGACCCCCCTCTTTGGAGAAAAAAATTCATGCTTTTGTCGAATTTTCTTCTGATCTTCTGACATCTACTTGATCTAGCCCGTGTAGACCTACTGGATGTCTCACTTTCCTATAGCCTTCCCAAAATCCCTTCACTGGAGGAAGACAGGTCTAACAAATACCTGTTTGGTTCTACCTGCACCATGGCCAAACAAAAATTTGGCATAAGCATAGCAAAATACCAGCAGAAAAACTTGGAAAGACTTATAAGCAAAAAAACTTGGAAAGACTTGTAAGCAAAAAACTTGTTAAAGAAAAAGCTTGTCAAGAATGAGTTTGGTTAATAGGTGTGGGAATTTGGTAGCTCTAAAAATTCTAATGTATGCCCCTCTTTTAGTTACATACAAGTCTCCATTATCACTTATTGCTTGCATTGCCTTTTCCTAACATGAATTGGGTAGGCTTCATAAGCTTCATATGTGTGCTTGTGGCCATTGTACTTTGGCCTTTCAACGTTGTCAAGATTGAGACGATATGTTATGCATGTGCATCAGATATAACACTGCAATTTATGCCAATATATGTCTATACAAAACCTAGAGGTTCTCCTTTAATGGACTATCTCCTTCAAAGAACATATCTTCGCATTCATCTACATTTACTTCGGATAGAAGTGATACGAAGTTGGTATGTTGGTCACTTCCATCAAAAAGCATCTTTGACATGAGTTCCTTTTTCAAGGAATCTTGATTAATCTCCTCTTCCAAACTTCTACCTGGTCACTTTTCCACTTACATTGGCCTGATTATTCATTTTCCTGACCACTCCTCTCTCCTTACTCTACACTCGCTGTTGTTGTAACCCTTACTTTTGATGGTTGTAAGTGGTTTTTAGTTTTCCCATGAATGATATTGTGATGTTGTAGATGATTATCCATTTTACCTAATATGTTTTATGATCATTTCCATGTTTTCTAGGGTGCACATAATTGTTGTTTATGGCTTCTTTTGCTTGAACGTTGAAGGGCTTGAAAAGTGCACAGATCTCATCTAGGACCCTTTAAGAGTCATAATAACAACTATTGTTAAAGGATTTTATTCTCCAAATGAAACACCAAAACCATACTTATCAGTTAATATTTGTGTAGGGATGTTTTTCTGATCTCTCCCATAATTTATGATACTAATGGAATTGTGACTATCAAGTCAATGCCTTATTTGCAAAGTGGCATTCCTACAACAATACACTGAAAATTCTAAAAAATTATAATGTATGCCCTAAAAATTCTTATGTATGCCCCTCTTTTAGTTACATACAATTCTCCATTCTCACTTATTGCTTGCATTGCCTTTTCCTTTTACTGGCCTACCCCCTTTTCAACAATAATAGTTGCAGATTTAATCAAGTGTGTTTCTACTGAGGTGGCTGAGTCAACCGAGTTGACCCCCAACCGAGCTGTATCAGCCTTTGAAACGATTCGGGTGACAAGTTTGGTATTGAACCAAGAAAATCAGGGTATGACTGAATGGATCGGTAACAAAATGCTCAATTCATCCCAATCCATACTAAATTGACCAAGTGAATGTGGGAATGCACACGTCACACACATGACACTTAAATTCCAAAAAAAAAACCTATAAATATAAACATTGAGACTCTAAACCTACTTCATTGTCGAGCCAATTATCTTTGTAGGATTCCTATACATCATAACACTATTTGGAGTAAAACACAACTTGCTTTGTAGGCCCTAGATGCCACCCATGTGCAAAATAGTCAATCAATAAAACAACCCCCAAATACAAAAACGTTCTTCACAAAACAGGGCATGAACCATGTGAACAACCTTCCAAGTGGACCAACTCAACGAGTAACCTCCAAACATGTAATATCTCTCATGAAATGGTGTATAAAAGAGTGTAAGCATGCTTCAAATGATGACTTTCTCCTTTGGTAGGGTTGAACACTACCCTTATGCATGTGTCTCCAAGGGTGAATGTTCCTCAAATAATGAGAGAAGGCCTTCCTCTAACAATAAACCAGTACACCAAGGTGAATTGGCCCTGTTTCGGGCTTCTAGAACAAACTTGGTATTTTCAATGTCACACTAGGAGCAATGTTGGGCAGTCCTATGGGCATAAACAACTCTAGAATCAAGTATGAGCATCCAAGGGACAAATTTGAGCACTTTGGGAGCATTCTGAAGGTCACAACAAATAGTAAAACATCTCAAATCAGCTATAATTAGGCCAACTTTCAGATCTGGGCACATTGCAGCAATAAAAGATGATGATCAATGGAAATAGGAGGCGGTCTTTGCAATTCTGGCTGTCAAAATGAGAAATATGTGGGTAAAAGCAACCCTAAAATCTCATTCATATGCCTTATAGCAGCATCCACATGAATTCTGGGCACAAAAAAACCTGTTTGGAAATAAAAAAAGGGTATGAAGCAACCCTATTTCACCATATTAGGAACCCTTGTGCATTTATCCATCAACAAACAGGCATACCTCTAAATCTGGACCAAATTGGAGGATTAAAAGGCAGTTTTGGGCATGAATATCCCTATGAAAAGTGACGAACAACGGAAAAACAGGCTTTGAGAAATGTTTGGTTGAATTTGAGGGTTGAAATGACATTAACAAACAATTTTGGGTATAGATATGGACATAAAGAGCATGCCTGGGAACTCCAATAGCCTCAAACCTTCATTCTGGGAATAAATAAGGGTTGTTCCAACCTCCTAAACAACAATTTATAGCAGTATCATGAATTCTGGGTGCTTTTTCTCCACAAAAGGGGGGTAAACAAACCTAAATAAAACCAATACCATTTAATTTCACATCCTATAAACCAAGTTGGATTGTGCTTTAGGTGATTCTCGGTAGTCTCTTGAAGGAGATCAATAGCAAATAACAGTCTTTGGTGGCTTTCCTTGCAACCGTAGGTCACAAAACAACCTTAAAAATCCCTGGACCTGTGCACAAGAGAAGTAACAACCCCAGTTGGCCCTAAAATACCAATTTTGTTTTGCATTAAGGGCCCCTGTCAATGCAATGATTCTTCCCAATGTTTGACAGTTGCCCTATGATTGCCATTACATGATTGCCTTCTATAAAGCACTATTGTGGTTTCATCATTGCTCCCATTCAAGAACAAAAAAGTAGACATGACTTCTCTCCCTACATTAAGTCCACATGCACATAATGACTAGCTTTGGTACTTCCTAACTTTTCAGTATTCCTTTTGACAACAAAAGTGAAACCTGAAACAATATCCATACTTTCAGCATCTTGCACAGTTGATGGCTTTGATAGAACTATATAAGTACTTTGTTCCCAAAGTAAATATTTTGAGACCTACGAATGAAGGGGAGAGAGATGAATGGTTGAAGGACTCCAATGGAGGATGAATTGATGCCCTGTTCTACCTACCCAAAGGTCGTTTTATAATTAATATTATCCCTAACTTATCATTGATTTGTAGTCTTCTATTGTTCACCCATACTGCTCTATGAAACAAATTTTTATGCCGATCTAGTATGTATATTCATGATGATGCTTGTTTTCACATATTAATTTTCAACCCTAAGGAAACGCTAACTTGTTTTCCCATACTAATTTTCAACCCTAAGGCAATCCCATAGTAGAAAGAACCAAAAAAAACTATACCCCACAAATCAAAAGGCTCTTAAATTAACCATATCATGCCTTCCTCAATGATTTGATGAAAACAAGGGGATGGAAAAAGGGCAAGGAAACATCAAACATCACTCACACCATGGAATAATTCTAAAGCTAACCAATTGTCTAAACCACAAAGGTCATCTTATCCTGTTAATTGTAAGAGGGGCAAAAAAAAATCAGACACTATGAAAATTGGCATAAAATGATCAAATAAAAAATGGAGGACATCAAAATACCTAGTACTTGCTTCAAGACCCAAACATCATTCAAGTGAAATGTCCACTCTTCACCACCATGGATTATATGTGTGTGTGTGTGTGTGTGTGCACTACAAAGTAGCACTGAAGAGGTTAAAACATCCACTATACATGATCACCAAGAACTAACATCATTCAAGTGAAGGATGTATGCAGAATGTTGCAAATATTATATCTCTACTCATTCGATTTACTACAAAGTGTTGTATATTTCTTAGTGCTCCTCTCTATTTATCATTTACATTCAAATTCACCGTGAAATCAACAAGTCCAGGAAAATATTCTAGTACAATGCCTTTACAGTAATGGACAAATAATGATGTTGAGTTCTTGGAGATCTTGTAGAGTGGATGTTTTAACCTCTTCATGAGTGTTACTCTATAGTGCATAATCCAGCACTTCAGAGGCATATTTCCCAATGGTAACCTACAACAATCATATAAATATATATAATCCATGGTGGTGAAGAGCGGACATTTCCAGATCTGCTACTTGGCACGTTCAGGAATGAAAAGAATGTTTTAAATACATTTATATCAGTCTGTAATATTTTTTGATTTTGTTCCTTTTAGCTTGTCTTGATGATGCTTGGTTTCCCATATTAATTTTCAATGCTAAGGAAACTCTAATTTGTTTTCCCATACTAATTTTCAACCCTAAGGCAACCCTAAGGAAATCCAATAGCAGAAAGAACCAAAAAAGACTATACCCCACAAATCAAAAGGCTCTTAAATTAACCATATCATGCCTTCCTCAATGATTTGATGAAACCAAGGGGATGGAAAAAGGGCAAGGAAACGCTAAATATCACTCACACCAAGGAATAATTCTAAATCTAACCAACTTTCTAAACCACAAAGGTCATCTTATCGTGTTAATTGTAAGAGGGACAAAAAAAAATCAGACACGGAGAAAATTGACATAAAATGTTCAAATAAAAAATAGAGGACATCAAAATACCTAGTACTTGCTTCAATACCCAAAGCATAAACCATAAGATTCATGATTGTCCATTAATGGAAAAATATTACCTAACCCAATTTCCAGTCAACTAAGCACCTCATGGTCGAATCATGATATTGCAGCAGTGTGCATACATCCTTCACTTGAATGATGTTAGGATTGCCAAGAACTAACATCATTCAAGTGAAGGATGTATGCAAACTGCCGCAGACATTATATCTCTACTCATTCGATTTCCTACAAAGTGTTGTAGCTTGCTTAGTGCTCCTCTCTGTTTATCATTTACGTTCAACATCACGGTGAAATCAACAAGTCCAGGAAAATCTTCTAGTACATCGCCTTTACAGTAATGGACAAATAATGATGTTGAGTTCTTAGAGATCCTGGTGGTGAAGAGCGGACATTTCCAGATCTGCTACTTGGCACGTTCAGGAATGAAAAGAATGTTTTAAATACATTTATATCAGTCTGTAATATTTGTTGATTTATTCCTTTTAGCTTGTCTTGATGATGCTTGTTTTCCCATATTAATTTTCAACCCTAAGGCAACACTAACTTGTTTTCCCATACTAATTTTCAACCCTAAGGCAACCCTAAGGTAGTCCCATAGTAGAAAGAACCAAAAAAGACTATTTGCACAAATCAAAAGGCTCTTAAATTAAGTATATCATGCCTTCCTCAATGATTTGATGAAACCAAGGGATGGAAAAAGGGCAAGGAAACATCAAATATCACTCACACCAGGGAATAATTCTAAAGCTAACCAACTGTCTAAACCACAAAAGTCATCTTATCGTGTTAATTGTAAGAGGGGCAAAAAAAAATCAGACATGGTAAAAATTGGCATAAAATCATCAAATAAAAAATGGAGGACGTCAAAAAACCTAGTACTTGCTTCAAGACCCAAACATCATTCAAGTGAAATGTCCGCTCTTCACCACCATGGATTAGATATATATGTGCATGTGCGTGTGTGTGATTAGATATATATATATATATATGCACTACATAGTATCATTGAAGAGGTCAAAACATCCACTATACATGATCACCAAGAACTAACATCATTCAAGTGAAGGATGTATGCAAAATGCTGAAGACATTATATCTCTACTCATCGATTTACTAAAAAGTGTTGTAGCTTGCTTAGTGCTCCTTAGGATGCTAATTTTCAACCTTGGGATGCCAATATCCACTATTTTTGCACCCATAACCTCACAAAAACTCGGTGAAAACAAAGAGTTTGGAATTTGTCGGTTACTAGAAATGTGAAAAAAATGGAGTTACCAATAAGAGTGATGGAATATCAATTGATATTAGTGATTAAGTAACTAGCAAGTATTGGATGCATACACTATCAAATATGTGGTATAAACCTCAATACATCCCTAAACTAAGATCTATGGGTATATTTTTATTATTATTATTGCCCATTGATAGTTATTTCCATTCATTTATCAAATTAAGCGTGGATGATGGTGTGTTTTATTTCGTGAAATGATATTTATAGAGTAGGGATTCTTTACTATTTATAGGCTATTGAAGTAATTCAAAGGTGAAACTATTTTTTATCATCACCATTAATGAATCATTTATAGGAATTATCTAGGTTCTCCTTGTTAGGTACCACATGTGCCTTCTCTTATCCCCTATCTTTTGAAGGGTTGAAGGTATTACAGAAGGTACTGGATCACCAAATGGAAAAATATAGTATCCCAAACTAATATTCTATTGTTTTGATAGTATGTTTGTAGGTTCAGTGCTTTAGTTATGCTAGATTGACAAAACAAAAGTTGCATGCAAAACAATGCCATGCCAAAAGGCCCTATAATATAGTTGTTTTGGAGAATAAATAGGAAGAAGACTGTCATTGAGAGAAGGTACACATACCAATAATAATAGTGTTGATAGTACATCGAGATAGGTGAGGCATGCAAGCAATGCATGTAGCGGAAGATGTAGGTACAATTATCAAAATAGTTTATTTAGTTAAACTTATTACCTTTATTTTTTGCGTTGACTTAGCCACTTTCAATTCGCTAACTCTAAAATAGCTAATAAGTGTTGGCTAATAATGGTATTATGTTTCATGGGGTTGCAACATCACAAACTTGTGAGGCATAATACCATGAATCGTCACCGTTGCTTGGATGAACACTTGTTATATTTTGTGAGATATAGTTCATGTGGACAAAGTTCTTGAACTCTGTCCTCATGGACAATTTTGTTTGATGATGATATTAACAGGTATGTAGAAAAAAATTTAATATTTTGAAAAAATAGTTATTGTAAGTAGATTACTTCATTCAATCACTTAATGAAAATATATTGTATATTCCAAGCTCTCATGGTGTTTAGAGCTTGAGAATTACTGGGTAAGGTTTGAGTTGCTTTCTAATATAAGGTTTCTATAATAAAACACCTTAAAGAAGAAATCCATAACATTTGGAAGAATTCTAGCAAACCCTTGTTGTCGCTACAATTTGGAAAATACTGGGTTAGGTTGGAGTTTCTTTCTAAGATTGACAAAATAAAAGTTGCATGCAAAACAATGTCGTGCCAAAAGGCCCTATAATATAGTTGCTTTGGAGAATAAATAGGAAGAAGACTGTCAGTGAGAGAAGGTACACATACCAATAATAATAATGTTGATATTACGTCGAGATAGGTGAGGCATCCAAGCAATGCATGCAGTGGAAGATGTAGGTACAATTATCAAAATAGTTTATTTAGTCAAACTTATTACCTTTCTTTTTTGCGTTGACTTAGCCACTTTCAATTCACGAACTCTAAAATAGCTAATAATGGTGACGACTCATGGTATTATGTTTCATTAGGCTGCAACATCGCAAACTTGTGACGCATAATACCACGAATCGTCATCGTTGCTTGGTTGAACACTTGTTATCTTTTGTGAGATATAGTTCATGTGGACATAGTTCTTGACCTCTGTCCTCATGGACAGTTTTGTTTGATGATGATATTAATAGGTATGTAGAAAAAAATTTAATATTTTGAAAAAAATAGTTATTTTAAGTGGATTACATCATTCAATTACTTAATGAAAATATATTGTATAGTCCAAGCTCTCATGGTGTTTAGAGCTTGGGAATTACTAGGTTAGGTTCGAGTTGCTTTCTAATATAAGGTTTCTATAATAAAACACCTTAAAGAAGAAATCCATAACATTTGGCAGAATTCTGGCAAACCCCTGTTGTCACTACAATTTGGAAAATATTGGGTTAGGTTCAAGTTTATTTCTAACCTAGGGCTTTTAAAAATGATCTTCAATGATCTAGGGGTTAGGTTCTAGTTTCTTGCTTATAACAAAACATGGCTCAACAATCCTGCTCAGGGCAGCGACCGATTTTCATCCTTCTCCAACGGACCGAGCATACATGTGAGCAAAAAAATTCTAACTATCGTGGCTATGGTGGAACTCAAATCCTTCTCTAAACCTCCCTTAAGCATCTCATTTGGGTGGGGTCGGCTTAATAGCTTATTTGGGAACCGGTTGCTGAGATAACTCACATAAAAACAATCAAACCAATTTGAATGTGAACCAAAATGTGATGGGTTCATCCACTAATTGTAACGCTCAGACTGGCCAGACTTTAGAATCCATATCAGCCAATATGGGTCAAATGCGGGTTAGTTGAAACTATCAAATTGGGTCTGTCATTAGCTGATCAATGTAAATGCATGCACAACGAAGAAAACCCATGTTTGAAAGCTGATAAGGAAGGATTCAAGTTGGTGAAGAAGTAGGCAATATAGATAGAGACCCTTTGGGTTGTTGGTAAAAGTAAAGTAATCAAGTAGGCAAGGTATATAAATGAGGTGTCTAATTGCTCACCCACACAAGATCCGGTTCACCATAATCAAGTGAGAAGGAACACATCACCACTGGACGAGAGAGTGAGGACCATTCGACCCCATAAAAATGGGGGTTTTCTTTATCCAAAGCCTGAATTGAGAAGGCGGGATTGAAATGTACCAACCCTGCACAACCTGGGTCTAAGCCTGCTCTAATAGCCTCTGCCTTTCCTCTATTGGCTAAGAAACCCTAGAGATTTGCAGGACTATATTAACAATTTAAAAAAAGAAATGAATTAGGGCACGGTACTCACAATTTTGGGATCCATTGTCTTGACTGACAATTGGCCTCCTTGTCTGCTACAAAACCACAATTATCCACTCTCCTTACTCTTCGTGGCCGATCCAAATCGTTGCTTCCACTGTCCAAATCGTTTCTACCAGTGATATTGTTCTCTGGCAAGTTGGGTAGATTGACCCTTGATCACTCAACAACAAGCACCTAACGAGATGCACAGCACAGAGGAAAGCTTTCTCGTGATCACTGAACACAAGCACTCGATGAGATGCACAGAAGAAGCTTTCTCATGAAGCTGAAAGGAAAATAGCGCGCCACAGTTAGTGTTTTTTTTGTGCTTTTATGTTTTTGTTATTTTATTTATATATATATATTATAAATAATTGTTTTATTATTATTATTATTATTATTATTATATATATATATATATTGTTTTATGTTTTAATTTATTTGTTTATTTATTCTTTATTTTATTTATTTATATATATACTATGTTTTATATATGTGTTTTATTTTATTTATTTATTTATATTATGTTTTTTTTTTATATACAAATAGGGGGGTGTATCCATGTGAGTATTTATGTGTGCAGTGAATCTATGATGATGAGGATGAGGATGTCACTGATGATGATGATGTCGATGATGATCATGATGTTATCCATGACGCCGATCATTATGATGATGATGATGATGATGATGATGTTGATGAAGATGAGGATGAAGATGAAGATGAAGATGATAATGATGGTGATGACCGTCTTGATATCATATGAAATGATGAAAATGATAACCATGTCGATGATGATGATGATGATGACACTGATGATGTTGTCGATGGAGACAATGTTGTTTGTGATGATGACGATGACAACGCCACCGACGGCGACGACGATGATGACAATGATGATGATGATGGATGATATGATGTTGATGGATGATGATGTTGATGATGATGATGATGATGATGATGTTGATGATGATGAAGATGATGATGATGATGAAGATGAAGATGACGATGAAGATGGTGATGATGATGATGAAGATGATGTTGATGATGATGAAGATGATGATGATGATGATGATTTTCATGATGATGTTCGTGATGATGATGACAATGATGAACCACATGATGATGATGTTCATGAAGATGATGATGATGATGATGAACATGATGTTGATGATGATGATGATGATGATGTTCATGATGATGACAAGGATGGTGATGATGATGACGATGATGAACCACATGATGATGATGATGATGACAACGATGTGTGATGAAGATGATGGTGTGATGATGATGATGATGATGATGTGTTATGATGACGATGTTGATGATGATGATGTTGACGATGATGATGATGATGATGATGATGATGTGTGTGTGATGATGATGTTGATGATGATGAAGATGATGATGATGATGTTGATGAAGATGATGATGAAGATGATGATGAT
>LPNX010304261.1:106575-129212 GCA_001517045.1 Pseudotsuga menziesii
TAGTTTGAACATTTATAATGTTTGTTAGTAATTTATATAGATGGTGTATATGTATTAATTAATTATTTGATTTTTATTAAATTTATTTATTTATTTTAATGATTTGTTTTTTTTTTACCAAAACTGTTGGGAAGGATAACAGATGACCGGAAAATCAGCTTCCAGGGCTGTGATACAATGGAAATCCCTGAGCAAAACAGAGAGCTCAGTCAAGAGAAGCAGAGTCCAATGATGGACTGAGTTGAAACAAAATGGAGCCCAGCTTTTACAACGGCTAACCCGCGCTGATTCAAAAGGGAATAAGGGCCAAGAGAGCAATAAAACAAAACAGTAGCTAGTCAAAGAGGTGGACGCAAGCACAAAGCAGAGGAGTGAACTTCAGAGCTGATAATTTGGTTAAATGAAGACCATCTTGGAGGCGAGCTGATAAATTGGGTAATTGAAGGTCTTAAGGCGAGCTCCAGTGCTGCTAATCTTCATCCAAAGTCGCCAAACAAGATCGCTGCATCTTTGAAATAGGAGAGAAAGTCTTCTTTGTAAACATCTTTTCCCTCTGAAGCGAAAAATCTACTCGGAGATTACACAGAACTTTGAAGAATGAATCCAGACTTTCCCCATCGAGCCAGAGGAGGGCGAAGGCGATCTGTCCAAATTCAGATAGAAAAAGCTGACAGCTTGGAATAAAAAGGGTCCTGAAGGGTAGGAGAGCCACGAACTTCTCTTGTACAGGGAACAGGCCATTCTATTGTTCAAGGGATCACAAGAAGGAGACTGAAAACATGCGCACAGGAACAACAAAAGCAGAGATCAACTAGATTGCGATCAGCCCAGGAAGAGTCACGGGATGTTGCAGAAAGAATCATTTTCGTTGATTGAGATGATGCTCCTGCTTAGGATCGAGGCATGATTGGCTTCAAGATCAGCTTGCTTGTTAAGATGGCGAAGTACGTGATAGAAACTAATGGTTTGAAACTTGCCAGCTAAAGAATGAATTTTCTGGGCGATCCTGTTCATGTGGATGTTGGGGGGACGAGACTTCGATCGCATGGCCTGAATTACGAGTCTAGAGTCCCCAAAGACTGAGATATTTTGGATCTTTAGGCTTAGAGCTTGCCGGAGTCCCTGCCACATAGCATAAAACTATGCAAAATTATTAGTCTCCACTCCTAGCCCCCAAGCAAAGGAGGATTGAATGGAGCCTGAGGGCGTGAGGATCACTCCTCCCCCTCCTGATGGTCCTGGATTGCCCTTAGAGGCACCATCAAAAAACAAACAGTGAACCTGCAGAGAGAGTATCCAATTTAGAAAATCTTCTTCTTCCATTCTTATTTCCCAATCAGCATGAGTTGGAATTCTGATAATGGAGACTTTTAGAGCACTAGAGACGAGGCCTGAGAGCCAAGAAGTTTCTCTGTCATCAAGAGGTCTAGCATTCAAGAGATCAGTCTTGTGGTCCAATGCTTCTCCAAGTAGAGCTTTGGCTCTCATCACGATCCTTGATGGAGAACTTTCCACATTCCTGAATAGACGGTTGTTCCTTTCGAGCCACAGTTTCCAGAAAATAAACTTAGGGAGAAGCATCCAGGCATATTTGAGGAGGTCTTTTTGGAGAGCTGAAAAGGGGAGTAATCTGCCCATCTGGAAAACAACTCTGCAGTTAAATCCAACATAATAAAATTAGGATTCATTGGAAGAGATTCTTTCCAGACTTCTCTGGAGAAAGGACAGGACAGCAGAAGATGGTCAAAATTTTCGTCATCACTCTTGCACAGGGAGCATCTTAAGGGACCTTCCAGGCCTCTCTTTCTTAGATTATCAACTATTAGGATACTTCTATGCACCACATTCCAGCAAAATAGATCAACTTTCAGAATAGACAGGGTGGACCAAACGAACTTCCATTGGATCGGGTTTGGAGCTACGTGAGGAATAGTCATTATGGACCGATAACCTTTAGCTGCTGTGAAATTTCCAGTTTTTGATCCCCAACCTCTCTTATCACAGGTAGCTTGATTTAGGGGGGCTTTTCCTTGCAGGATATTGGACAGAAGATTTGCCTCATCTTCTAGCACGTTGGGGAGATCACCAAACTTCCAATCTGTCCAGCAGTTTTCATTGTCCCAGGCAGAAAGGTCCCAAAGAGTGAAGACCTGCTGGTTCTTGAGCCACTGTTTTATATTCTGAATTTCAAATTTTTTCCCCAAAGGCTCTTCCCTGAGGATTGAATCTTCCCATACTTTTATTTTTTTTCCCGTTACCAGGTACCCAATACAAAGAGGATCTGAAGTGATCCAGGGCTTTGAGACAGAGCTTATAAATTGGAGAGCCATTTTTTCTAGTTGGATTTTTGTCTAGGAAGCTAATTCTCTGGCCGGAGAAATATTTTTTCCACAGAACCTTTTTGCTCCAGCTAGATTTCCCGGAGACAAGCTGCCAGAGAAGTTTGATTCCCATAGCTAAATTCTGAACATGAATACTTCTAACTTGGAGGCCTCCTTCTCTGTAGGGTCTTTGGACTTTGTCCCAGCTAACAAGATGTAGCTTTTTCACATTTCCTTTCCCACCTTCCCACAGGAAATTTTTGAAAAGACTTTCAATCTTGCTGATGACAGAAGAAGGGGCCAGCATAATAGATGATTGATAAATTGGGATACTGGACAGAACAGATTTTAGCAGAACAAGTTTCCCAGCTAGGGTGAGCCAGCTCGCCCCCCACCTTTGGATCTTTGCTTTTAATTTTTCCACGATAGGGCTCCAGTTCTTTGTTTTGATAGCAGATTTAAAGATCGGGACACCAAGATATGTGAAGGAGTCCCAGTTCTACAAGCTTTCCATTTCCAGAACTCTTGGGGTTCTTCCTATATCTGCTACAGAGCAGTTCCAGCAGTATATTTTGCTTTTTTGCAAGTTAATCTTGCTTCCTGAGATCTGAATATAGATATCTAGTTCCTTCTTGAAGTACTTTGCAGAGTGAACACCAGCTCCTCCCAACAGTAGAGTATCATCTGCAATGGGCATGATTTATGTCCTTTACATTATGAGCCATGCGGAGTCCAGGGAGGAAGAGATCTTACAGACAATTATTTAGTTGGAAGCTGAACACGGAGGCTTGGATGGCATTGAGGAGTGGAGACAAAGGGAAGCCCTAGCGGAGCCCTCTTGATACCTGAAATAAATTGGCCGGCCTTCCGTTGACCAGAGGGGCTACCCAAGGAGAACAAATGCATCCTTTGATCCAGCCAATGAGCTCAGTGGAGAAACCAATTTTCTCCATAACTGCAAAAAGGAAATCATGATTTACTCTGTCAAAAGCATTTGCTAGATCTAGTTTTACAACCATGCCTTTCTCTTTTCAAAGGAAGCTGGAATGAATAGCTTCTTGAACAAGAATAACATTATCTAGTATTTTCCTTCCCTTTATGAAACCTCCTTGATTCTCGGGAATGATTCTCGGCAGAATTTTTTTAATCCTGTTGGCAATAAACTTAGTAACCAGCTTGTATCCGGGGTTGTAAAGGGAGATGGGCCGGAACCTAGAAAAATTGGAGGCACCAATCTCCTTCGGGATCAAGGCCAGGAAAGAGGATTTTGTGCTTCCTCCCAGCTTATGGTGGTGTTGAGGCCTAGAAATTCGCAGGCGGTAATAGTAAGGGATTCTCCCCAATCAGCGTTCCCAACTAGCCCATTGACTGTTTGGTATAAGGAATCCGTCCGGTTTTACGGCCTGGCTACCGTAGGTCAAAGTAACAACAAGGGTTTACCGGTTGTGGCCCAGTCCACCGAAATTTGTATTTTTGACTTAAATATGAAATGAAAAACATCTAACTAATTATGCAGGGTGGTGAAGGATGCAAGGAGCATTCACAATGTGATGCGCAGGTTCTTACCTCTCGTCTTAGGCTCACCATGCATCTGAATCACACATGCTAAAATGAGATAAGATGACTACCTACCTATATGCCTACTCATCTACCTATTCTATCCTATCTATATGCCTACTCATCTACCTATTCTATCCTATCCCCGGGGAGCCCACTTGTGATTAATATGAATGAGTAATGTGAATGTGCACGCATAATAAAAGCAACTACAGATAGTTGACATTAACTTTCACACGCATGAACAATGAAGGATATTTCACAACCAGATATCTAATTGTTTATGACTAACATACATTACTCATGGTGGTTATTTCATGAAATAAATCAGAAATCATTAAACAAAGACATAGGTTGTAAAGTTAGAACAATCTCACGATTCATGGATACAATGCTGAAAAACAAAGTAGTTCATCTTTCGACTATCCATGGCGACACATTTGAAATCCCACCAATCTTCTTTCAACAGGCAAACTATAATATTTTATTGCAAAAGGAAGTAGTTCTTCTTACAATAACCTTGCAGTCTTACTGGGGAAAAAATCCCTTTTCTTCTCTACGTTTCCTACTTTTATACGAAAAGCTAAAATTTGGTTGGGCTGCCCAAAATAACCTTTGGGCTTCCCAACCCTTGGTTTTCCCAACGCTTCATTTTTTCCGAAAAATATTTTACAAAATTTTAATTAATACAAAGCAGACCGGTCCCCTATGAGGAGGGTCCCGCTTGGTTTTCTAGGAATTTTTTCCATGTTGCTGCCTCAGCAGCGAGACCTTCAAACGAGCTAGGCTCTAAAAACTGGATGTTTAGCTCAAACTTCTCGGCCTGGTTTCTGATGGCGTCCACCCTGGCTGTGTTTAATCGCACCTGGTCTTCTAAGAGCTCCACACTAACAGTTGTATGACCTATCTCATTTCTCAGAATTTGGTCATCGATGGCTTTGATGTGCTGTAATTTTGCTTCTTCATCCTGCTGTCCTTTCTGTAACATTTCTACAAACGAATCATGATCTGGGAACTCATATAGCCTCTGCTCGGCTTCTACCTGGCATCGGTTGTAGGTAACTAGGGCTCTCCTGAAGAATTCTGTGCAGGCTCCCTTTGTCTTCTTGACCGTTTTCTTGAAATCTTTTGTAGTATTGATAGCGAATTCTATCAGATTGTAGTCCCGTTTGAGGGCTTGTTTATCCTTGGAGGGTAGTTCTGCTGGAACTTCCTCATTATTCTCCACCCTTGCTATCCTTGTAGTCAGTATTTCGAGGATGTCTTGAGACCTGTCAACAAAATAAGAAGTGGTGTCCAAGATTTCGTCCAGTCGGCTATCAATCTGGAGGACCTGGCATCTTTCTTCTTCCAGAGCAGTCTGCAGGTGTATCACTTTGGCTTTCTGAGCCAGGATATGTTCTTTAAATGGCTGCAGATCGACTTGCTGCTCCTTAGTTGTCTCCAGTTCAGCAGTCATAGAATCCAGCTTATCTTTTAGCTCTTTGATGTATTCGGTATTGGACTCATAGATGATATTCTGCTGTGCCTCTAGGTCTTCCACTTTTCCCCTCAACTGTTCCTTCTCATTTTGCAAATTTTGGACTTCCTGTTGTACATTTTCCAAAGCCTCGTGTGCTGTCTCTTTGGCTTGCGCCTCTACCTGGAGGGTATGGATCTCACCTTTTGTGGATTCCATTTCCCTTAGTATGTGCTCATACTTCCTTTTTAGTCTATTACCCTCATTTCTTTCTTGCCTCAGTGTGTCCTTTAGCTGAGCAGTGGTCTTCTTTGCCAACTCTAGCTCAATCATTATCCTGTTTACATTATCAGTGGAGGCATCAATTAGTGCAGCCCCGGCTCTTATTGTGAGCATAGGATCTTTGTCAGTCCCCAGCATGACTACAGTGTCTGTGACCATCTTCCCTGATAGATCTTTGGCTTCCACCTTCTTTTTTGTCCTCCTCATGATTCTTTTGGTGGCCCTGTCGTAATAGACAGTGCTGAAGTCCGGGACTTCTTCCCCCTTCTTCTGGACGAAGGGAACTAACTGGAGCACAGGAGTCACGGGAGCGATGCTAGTAGGTACTTGAAGGGTCTGCTCCTCAGGGTTTTCCTCTTCCTGACTCTGCCCCACTGGTGTTTCAGAGGCTGACTGTTGTGTTAACTTTATTTTTTCAGCCTCCTGCTCTTGGATTTCTTCATCTAGTTTTCTCTGTGCTTCTTCAGCTGCTTGCCTAGCTGCCTCTTCTGTTTCCCTGGCTGCTTCTTTTGCTAGTTCAGCTGCTTCTTGGGCAGCTTTCCTTTTCTCTTCTTCTCCCTTCTGCATCCACTCTGGAGCCTCATTTTCAAGCCTCTGAGCCTCCTCCCTTATCCTTATGGCTCCTTCTTCAGCTCTGGCTTGTTTAGCTTTGGCCTGTTCTGCCCCTTTTCCACCTTTGGTGGGGTGCTTTGGTTTGAATCTTCTGCTGAGTGCCGTCATGTTCGGAGCATCCCGGAAAATAGATTCATCACTATCAAAATGGTGGGTGTACTCGTAGAACACTTTATGCTTCTTACAGTGCTCAACCACTCTACCATAAGTGTCATTGCGTCGGAAAGGCATTTTCCCAAAATGGAACTTCCCTAGTTCCTCAATAAATTCAAAGCTTGTTTCACATTGGTGAATTTACAGCTACCCGGCTTGAATGGTAAAGGCGGGATATGCAGTCTTCTTATGTTGGAACAAGAAATGACCAACCCCATCAATAAACACTTGTCTAACAGCCTCTTTATGTATTATATAATCTGTTGCATACTTTGGCAGCAGATAAGGTGTCTTTGATCCTCCATACATTCTAAGATACATACCATTTTCTGTCAAAAAATAATCTCCATGCTGCTCTATTACCTGCATAGCCTCTACAGACATGCAGTCACATTCCTTCCGGAAGATAAGCGTGTATAGTGGCATAATAAAATGCTCACAGACTTCTTTGTAATAATTGTGGTACTGATGAGCCCCCAATGGTTTGTAAGCTGCATATACGGGCATCATATCCCTATCCCAGACACACTTGAGCCTGGGAAAAGGTTGGTGGCATAGTATATAGTCTATCAAAATGGAACTCATATAGAATTCAGATTTTTTTCGGGCTTCTCCTCCTCCCAAGGCTGCAGCTACACAAGAAGAGAGACTACTTGATACTAGGCTGGCCCAGTTGAAGACTGTTCCTTCTGTAGCCACATGGAATATAAGGGGTATCCACTCAAATTTGAAAAGTTTGCCATTTTCTCTACCAAAGATCCGATTTAGCATCAGAGCAATAAATCTGTAAGGAGCTCTTAAAGTCGTTGTATCATAATCCTCAGTTGTTCTGTGTCTATAGAGCTTTCCCGGCAAAAGCATTCTCCTCAGGGTTTCCACCAAATCCATCCTGAGGTTATCTAGCCAGGAATTAGATAGAAAGACTTGAGGTTCTAGCAGGTGGTAAGCCAACGCCACATATCCAGGGCTGGATGCAGTATAGCCCTGACCCTCGGCATTTCCTATAAGCATGGTGTTGTTGTTTGTGTGTGGCAGAATCCATCTCATCACCTCAGAGCATGGGAACAGCTCTGGTCTGGTAGCCACCTTCATGATGGCGGATTTTTCGATATTGGCATAAATGGGTTCCTCTACGAGACCCATGTCTGGGACTTCCCTGTGGGAAATCAGCCTGTATATCTCACCCCATTTATACTCAGGCTCAACGCCAGAGACACATTGGGTGTCCTCGTATATGTATTCTGTCTGTGGGACAACCTCTATTGCTGATTGTTCTTTGCCCATAGGGGCCTTCCTTTTCTCCCTTTTAGACATTGTAAGTTCTTCCTGCCATGTAAAACATTATGACATTAAGCAATTCAAATTTGTGAACATTGTGCATCAGTTTATTCTTTCTCAAGTGTATCATGAATGTAAATGAAATTCAGACATAAGCCCTTCAGGCTGAAGAATTGAACTAGCATGCAATATCGTGTAATGTGTTATTATCCCATGTTAATGTGCAAGCAAGAAAAGAAACCAATGCATGTACGCACAACCTAGCCATGTCCTGTCTATCAAAACTACCAGCACGAAATAGGTTTCAGTCCACTACTACAATATAATGAGCAATGTCCTAATGCTACATAATATTAAAACTCAATTTATTCATCCACTGTTCTGGTGTTAAATCTACATCATCTCGCAATATGCCATTTTCATTATAACAACTCATACATCAAATGTATAAATCTTAAATGCAAGGAGCAAATGTAACTGTCCACAATATCAAACACTTTGACGACATGGCTTTATCAAGGTTACAAACTGCAAAAGCCTACGCGGCTCGCGGAATGGTAGTTACATCGGTGCGGCTAGATACTGTGGGCATCAAAAACCATTTTTTGCACACGGCGCTCCCACCAGCACCACCATCCATACTATCTTCAAATAGTAAACACTACAGCGTCAAAGCCCTAGGTTTTCAGACAGCCGAAAGCGACGACTTGCGCGGCGCGGGCGGAGGTTAGGGCTCGAAAATGGGCAAACAAATTAGGGAAACTGACCAACAGAGGAAAATTAACAAATTATCAGCAAAACCCCCATCAAAACTACTTCCTGGACCTCATTATTACAGGTGCAGGTGGCATAACGGTCGCCTGCACCGCGCCTTCCTCCACTGCGCGTAGGGAGAAACTAAAACGACCAAGGTAAACAAATAAAATCACAGGCTCTATAAAGGAAAGACGACCCCCCCCCCTTGTAACCGCAAACAGCTACCCCAACCGGACAATATCTCAATATTCGAGCGTGAAATATAAGAAAAGCGGCTATGGCACCTAGCCGCGGGGAAAAACTCAGTATGCGCACAGGACGGGAAATGTATACACAACCCTAGTAATACCCCAAGCCTCAGCAACATCACCCAATCAAAACCTTGAAAAGCACTCAAAAAGGTGGTAACGATCCTACCTGGCGGTAATGCGCAGCTGGTGAGACGACAACAGTTGAGCTTCCAACCGACACCTGGACGTGAGTACAAGCACGGAGCTCCACAAAGTTTGCAGGGTCGACAGCGCAGAGAGGACAACGACAGCTCAGGCCCAAAATAACAATAAAAAATCCAAACCCCCGCCCCCCGGATATATAAAAAAGTCGCACGTGCGGGAGCTCTAAATCGGCCGCGAAACCAAATCTGAGTCGAGCGGCTAGAATCCCAGACCGTCCGCAACGGCGGACGGTCCCCAGCACCAACTCATCTGCAATTACTAATAGAACGCGTGAATCACAATGATCAGGCGTGGAATGAAAGTGAAAAAGGGCGACGAGAGTCATAGACCTTCCGCAACGACAGATAGTTCCCAGCGTCAATTCACCCGCAACGGCGAATAGAGCAAGTAAACGAAAGATCAGGCGTTGGTGGGAACCTACATCGGAAGCCAAGAAATTGGACTCCTCCGCAATGGCGGGTGTTCACAAGTTGAACTCCATCCGCAACGGCAGAAAGCACGAAGCTAACGGGATCCGATACGCAACCGGAAGACAATTCAAAGCACAGATCGGAGGATAAGATAAAGTCAAAGCCCAACATGATCCGTAACGGCGGACGCCCGGAAAGAAGATCTGTCTGCAACGTCAGATGAGGGAGAACTCAATCCATCTGATGAAGAATAGAAAACCACCCAAAACGTCAGAGAACCGAAACTCACCCGCAATGGCGGGATAATCAAAAACCATCCGCGATGGTGAAGAATAGAAACCCACCCGCAACGGTGAAAAACAAAGCAGGCAACCTCCGCAACTGCAGGAAGAATAAATGACTCAACTCCCGATGAAAAAAAATGACTTTAAAGACATGCAAAAGCAACGATGAGCTTGATAATGGAAGGGATGATTTATAAAAATTGAAGGAGTAAAACAGATCGATTGATAGCAAATCAAAGGGCTGTAAAACATTCCAAAAAATCATAGGCCAAAACCGAGTAGAAAAACCAACTAAATCAAAGTAGAGGAGGGTCCTAAGATTTTTTAGAATTTTGGGAAATTGTTGCAGGTGCAACATTTGGCGACTACCTGGTGAACCCCAGATCTCTGAATTAACTCTCTCTCCCAGCTTAAGACTGTCCGAATAAAATCGAAATCTTCTAGATGTCTATATTCCTAAGTAGGCCAACTTATGCATTAAATTACTTAGAAGAAGTCCATCTTTTCAGGAAAAGGTAACATCAGTGGTGTTTCAGTTCTGAATAACTCTTTTGAGGCCAAATGGATGAGGTTTATTTTACCTGCCCTTTGGTAGCTACAGCTTAGACACCACAGGATTGTGACAGAGAGTAACAGCATTATCCCTTTGTTCCTCATTCCCATGCCAATTTGCACTTTTGTGCCTTCTGAACTTTAGTTCTTTTGATATGAGTCTTCCTGTAGGCCTTTCTTACTGAATTTTAATTCAGGATCCTCTATCCCATAGTGTCCTTTTGTGTGAACAATATAATTTGTAGTTCAGTTCACGGACGGAGAGGATCTTGTGGCCATTTGGTACTTTACGCTTTGAGATTAATGCTTTTCGAGCTTTGCTTTGATATGTCTTGTTTCTTTCAGGAGCTTTGACTCTTAATATCTTTTAGCCTTTTCTTAATTTATGGCCTGGGATCATTTATATATGATAAACTGTTCCACTCTGCTTCCTTTCCGTGGGTCTTTTGCTGTCACGTCCTTGGGTATTTAAGATGTGAAATAGATGGAGCCTCGAAATAGTACTTCAGACCTTTTTCACTCTTGAGTTATTTACAAGGATTAAGTAAGACTTCAAATGAATGCTCTGCCAGTTAGGAATACGGTTACTAGAAGACATTCTATACTTTTAAACACAGTCTTTCACTCAAGATTTTAGTTAATACAGAACCCTGATTTTTCCATTGCAACCAAAAGTTTGCCTCTTATTCAAAATCAAAAGGAAAACTAGCAAAGCTATAAAGAAAACAGCAGCAAAGCAAGTAATAAAAAGAAAGAAACATCAAAGCACTAGAATAAGAAAACAACATAAGCAACAAAGTAATTTATTTATGTACAAAAGAAAACAAAAAATTTGCTCATTCCTGAAAAATTATAAATCTAAAAACTGAGGAACGAGCTGGATTTAGACACGGATTGCCTAACCATGGTCTAACTGTGTTGTTATTGAAATGGAACCCATGTCTAAAATCCTCCAGTCATTTCTTTCAGCCTGAGGGAGTTGAAGGAGCTCAAGCTGGGTGTCCATCACAGGACTATCCTTTCTTGACGTGTGATGTCTTAGCTTACACTCAGTCAGATAGTTTCCCAAAACAGAATCAGCAGATTCATTTCCTTCCCCCAGCTTAGTGACATTGTGCTTCATATATGGCTCTCTCAAAATCTTAATCATGTTTGGGCTACCCTTCTGAGGTAACCACAAGTGAGGCCAATCTGAAGCAAAGTACCCATTTAGTCTTGCTGTCCAATCTCGATTCAGGATCATTCCATAACCATCAGGTATGTCTGCTACTACGATGTCAATGTAATGACATGTCCTTTTATTTGTAGATAATCGAATCAGAATGTCCTCCATTTCCCCTACCACTTTGACACTAGTTTTGTCAAGTTGAGTGACATCCCAAATAGTAGGTTTTAACGGCCCATCAAGCTTCTTGCAAACTACCAGGGGCATAACATTCATGGAAGATCCAGAATCCACCAAACAATGATGCACCTTATGATTTAAAATCTCAAGAGTCACAAGGAAGGGTGGAGCGCTGGTTTTATTTGTCTTGATCAACTCAATCTTTTCTCCCACGGGTTGGTTTTTTGTGGGTAACTCCTCTTTAAGTTTACCAGCTTTTCTTTCCTGATCATCCTCCACCGGTTTGGCAAGTTCAATGAGTGGCTCTACCTCCTGTTTGCCAGGAATGTCTTTAGGTATGTCATCTTTAGCTTTCACATCAGCCTGCCCCTTTACTTCCTCTTGCAAATATTGAACCTTTGAGATTCTTGCATTGTTCTTAATGGCCAGGCTTTCATATTTTGTGGTTGTAGGAGTATATTGAGCATTGAGAACGTCTTCTTCCGTGTTAAACAGCGAAATACCATTCCATGAGAACATATTATCATCCTCTGGTTTTCTTGCAATCTGTTTATCCTCTTCTTCCTCACCCCTATCCCTAATCAATTCTGGGTTCAACAACTTATTCATCACCGATGTCATTGAATGTAACCATTGAGGACACTTCTTTTCAGAATGAGGTTGTTGATGAAAAGTGCAGAAATTATCCCCTCCTATTTCTGTTATGTTTATTGATGCCAAATTAGGAGGTGGGACTTGCCATTGGTTGTTATCTTCCCCTTTTGGATAGTGTGGCTTATTGGTTTTCTGAATGTCGCTTTCCTTTTCTAGATCTATAATTCGGTCGGACATTTTCTGAAGCACTCTCATCATTTCATGATAATTATGTGTTTGATATTCTCTAGATTTCAACAGTAGTGAGCTTCTTCTTGTAGTGGTCTTATCTTCACATGAATCAGGGTAATCCTCTATACTCTCACTTTCTGCCTCTACTCTTTCGGCCTCTTCATAAGTTTCCACCAATGTAGGCTTGACTTTCATTTTGGCAAACATGGCCAGCTCAAGACCTAGGGTTGAGGTATAATACTCAATTAAAACTTTGTCTAAAGGTCTGTCTATAGCAGAAATTTTTTTTAAGTACAATGAAAATCTTTGAGTGAAACTATGTACCTTATCATTCCTCTCTTTTCTTAACAAACCAACCCCTTTCATCAATGAGGCATGCGTCTTCTGAGTTGTGTATTTACTTCTGAAAACTCTTTCAAAGGTGTCCCAGTCAGGAATGGAATTAGCAGGCAGACTAAAATACCAATATGCTGCTGCTCCTTTCAGAGTGTGAGGGAACAATCTGCAGACCACATATTCATACTCCCCATCCCTTAGCCCTTCTAATTCTAGGTAAAAACTTTGTAGGTGATCCTCTACAACAATCCTTTCCTCAGAGTCAAACTTAGGAAAGAGCTTGTCAAAGGCTTGAGGTAAATTATGCAAAGGAGGAGTTAGATTCAGAGGTGACCTGGCTCTCCATGCTGGCACAGGATTGGGTTGATTACTAGCCATGAGCAAAGGTAAGCGGATAAGTCACTGGGAAAAACAATCCCTTGAGGATAGTACCGAAAACTACGATCACTTGGGTTAGCTTGAAAGCTTCAAACATTTGCTGGTAGGATAGTCTCGGGAAATTAAGTTCCACGGCCATCCTATACTGGCGGCCCTCCTTCTAGCGCCAAAAATGTTGAGGCCTGGAAATTCGCAGGCGGAAACAGTAAGGGATTCTCCCCAATCAACGTTCCCAACTAGCCCGTTGACTGTTTGGTATAGGGAATCCATCCAGTTTTACGTCCCGGCTACCGTAGGTCAAAGTAACAACAAGGGTTTACCGGTTGCGGCTCGGTCCACCGGAATTTGTATTTTTGACTTAAATATGAAATGAAAAATATCTAACTAATTATGCAGGGTAGTGAAGGATGCAAGGAGCATTCACAATGTGATGCGCAGGTTCTTACCTCTCGTCTTAGGCTCACCATGCATCTGAATCACACATGCTAAAATGAGATAAGATGACTACCTACCTATATGCCTACTCATCTACCTATTCTATCCTATCTATATGCCTACTCATCTACCTATTCTATCCTATCCCCGGGGAGCCCACTTGTGATTAATATGAATGAGTAATGTGAATGTGCACGCATAATAAAAGCAACTACAGATAGCTGACATTAACTTTCACACGCATGAACAATGAAGGATATTTCACAACGAGATATCTAATTGTTTATGACTAACATACATTACTCATGGTGGTTATTTCATGAAATAAATCACAAATCAATAAACAAAGACATAGGTCGTAAAGTTAGAACGATCTCACGATTCATGGATACAATGCTAAAAAACAAAGTAGTTCATCTTTCGACTATCCATGGCGACACATTTGAAATCCCACCAATCTTCTTTCAACAAGCAAACTGTAATATTTTATTGCAAAAGGAAGTAGTTCTTCTTACAATAACCTTCCAGTCTTACTGGGGAAAAAATCCCTTTTCTTCTCTACGTTTCCTACTTTTATACAAAAAGATAAAATTTGGTTGTGCTGCCCAAAATAACCTTTGGGCTTCCCAACCCTTGGTTTTCCCAACGCTTCATTTTTTCCCAAAAATCTTTTACAAAATTTTAATTAATACAAAGCAGATCGGTCCCCTATGAGGAGGGTCCCGCTTGGTTTTCTAGGAATTTTTTCCATGTTGCTGCCTCAGCAGCGAGACCTTCAAATGAGCTAGGCTCTAAAAACTGGATGTTTAGCTCAAACTTCTCGGCCTGGTTTCTGATGGCGTCCACCCTGGCTGTGTTTAATCCCACCTGGTCTTCTAAGAGATGCACACTAACAACTATATGACCTATCTCATTTCTCAGAATTTGGTCATCGATGGCTTTGATGTGATGTACTTTTTCTTCTTCATCCTGTTGTCCTTTCTGCAACATTTCTACAAACGAATCATGATCTGGGAACTCATATAGCCTCTACTCAGCTTCTACCTGGCATCGATTGTAGGTAACTAGGGCTCTCCTGAAGAATTCTGTGCAGGCTCCCTTTGTCTTCTTGACCGTTTTCTTGAAATCTTCTGTAGTATTGATAGCGAATTCTATCAGATCGTAGTCCCGTTTGAGGGCTTGTTTATCCTTGGAGGGTAGTTCTGCTGGAAATTCCTCATTATTCTCCGCCCTTGCTATCCTTGTAGTCAGTATTTCGAGGATGTCTTGAGACCTGTCAACAAAATAAGAAGCGGTGTCCAATATTTCGTCCAGTCGGCTATCAATCGGGAGGACCTGGCATCTTTCTTCTTCCAGAGCAGTCTGCAGGTGTATCACTTTGGATTTCTGAGCCAGGATATGTTCTTTAAATGGCTGCAGATCGACTTGCTGCTCCTTAGTTGTCTCCAGTTCAGCAGTCAGAGAAGCCATCTTATCTTTCAGCTCTTTGATGTATTCGGTATTGGACTCATAGATGATATTCTGCTATGCCTCTAGGTCTTCCACTTTTTCCCTCAACTATTCCTTCTCATTTTGCAGATTTTGGACTTCCTGTTGTACATTTTCCAGAGCCTCGTGTGCTGTATCTTTGGCTTGCACCTCTACCTAGAGGGTATGGATCTCACCTTTTGTGGATTCCATTTCCCTTAGTACGTGTTCATACTTCCTTTTTAGTCTATTACACTCATTTCTTTCTTGCCTCAGTGTGTCCTTTAGCTGAGCAGTGGTCTTCTTTGCTGACTCTAGCTCGATCATTATCTTGTTTACATTATCAGTGGAGGCATCAATTAGTCCATCCCTAGATCTTATTGTGAGCATAGGATCTTTGTCAGTCCCCAGCATGACTGCAGTGTTTGTGACCATATTCCCTGATAGATCTTGGCTTCCACCTTCTTTTCCATCCTCCTCATGATTCTTTTGGTGGCCTTGTCGTAATAGACAGTGCTGAAGTTCGGGACTTCTTCCCCCTTCTTCTGGACGAACGGAACTAACTGGAGCATAGGAGTCACGGGAGCGATGCTAGTAGGTACTTGAAGGGTCTGCTCCTCAGGGTTTTCCTCTTTCTGACTCTGCCCCGCTGGTGTTTCAGAGGCTGACTGTTGTGTTAACTTTATTTTTTCAGCCTCATGCTCTTGGAGTTCTTCATCTAGTTTTCTCATTGCTTCTTCAGCTGCTTGCCTAGCTGCCTCTTCTGTTTCCCTGGCTGCTTCTTTTGCTAGTTCAGCTGCTTCTTGGGCAGCTTTCCTTTTCTCTTCTTCTCCCTTCTGCATCCACTCTGCAGCCTCATTTTCAAGCCTCTGAGCCTCCTCCCTTATCCTTCTGGCTCCTTCTTCAGCTCTGGCTTGTTCAACTTTGGCCTGTTCTGCCCCTTTTCCACCTTTGGTGGGGTGCTTTCGTTTGAATCTTCTGCTGAGTGGCGTCATGTTCGGCGCATTCCAGAAAATAGATTCATCACTATCAAAATGGTGGGTGTACTCGTAGAACACTTTATGCTTCTTACAGTACTCAACCACTCTACCATAAGTGTCATTGTGCTGGGAAGGCATTTCCCCAAAATGGAACTTCTCTAGTTCCTCAATAAATTCAAAGCTTGTTTCACATTGGTGAATTTACAGCTACCCAGCTTGAATGGTAAAGGGGGATATGCAGTCTTCTTGTGCTGGAACAAGAAATGACCAACCCCGTCAATAAACACTTGTCTAACCGCCTCTTTATGTATTATATAATCTGTTGCATACTTTGGCAGCAGATAAGGTGTCTTTGATCCTCCATACATTCTAAGATACATACCATTTTCTATCAAAAGGTAATCTCCATGCTCCTCTATTACCTGCATAGCCTCTGCAGACATGCAGTCACATTCCTTCCGGAAGATAAGCATGTATAGTGGCATAATAAAATGCTCATAGACTTCTTTGTAATAACTGTGGTACTAATGAGCCCCCAATGGTTTGTAAGCTGCATATACGGGCATCCTATCCCTATCCCAGACACACTTGAGCCCGGGAAAAGGTTGGTGGCATAGTATACAGTCTATCAAAATGGAACTCATATAGAATTCAGATTTTTTTCGGGCTTCTCCTCCTCCCAAGGCTGCAGTTACATAAGAAGAGAGACTACTTGATACTAGGATGGCCCAGTTGAAGACTGTTCCTTCTGTAGCCACATGGAATATAAGGGGTATCCACTCAAATTTGAAAAGTCTGCCATTTTCTCTACCAAAGATCCGATTTAGCATCAGAGCAATAAATCTGTAAGGAGCTCTTAAAGTTGCTGTATCATAATCCTTGGTTGTTCTGTGTCTATAGAGCTTTCCTGGAAAAAGCATTCTCCTCAGGGTTTCCACCAAATCCATCCTGAGGTTATCCAACTAGGCATTAGATAGAAAGACTTGAGGTTCTGGCAGGTGGTAAGCCAACGCCACATATCCAGGGCTAAATGCAGCATAGCCCTGACCCTCGACATTTCCTATAAAAATGGTGTTGTTGTTTGTGTGTGGCAGAATCCATCTCATCACCTCAGAGCATGGGAGCAGCTTTGGTCTGGTAGCCACCTTCATGATGGCAGATTTTTCGATATTGGCATAAATGGGTTCCTCTTCGAGACCCATGTCTGGGACTTCCCTGCAGGAAATCAGCCTGTATATCTCACCCCATTTATACTCAGGCTCAACGCTAGAGACACATTGGGTGTCCTCGTATATGTATTATGTCTGTGGGACGACCTCTATTGATGATTGTTCTTCACCCATAGGGGCCTTCTTTTTCTGCCTTTTAGACATTGTAAGTTCTTCCTGCCATGTAAAACATTATGACATTAAGCAATTCAAATTTGCGAACATTGTGCATCAGTTTGTTCTTTCTCAAGTGTATCATGAATGTAAATGAAATTCAGACATAAGCCCTTCAGGCTGAAGAATTGAACTAGCATGCAATATCCTGTAATGTGTTATTATCCCATGTTAATGTGCAAGCAAGAAAAGAAACCAATGCATGTACGCACAACCTAGCCATGTCCTGTCTATCAAAACTACCAGCACGAAATAGGTTTCAGTCCACTACTGCAATATAATGAGCAATGTCCTAATGCTACATAATATTAAAACTCGATTTATTCATCCACTGTTCTGGTGTTAAATATACATCATCTCGCAATATGCCATTTTCATGATAACAACTCATACAGCAAATGTATAAATCTTAAATGCAAGGAGAAAATGTAACTGTCCACAATATCAAACACTTCGACGACATGGCTTTATCAAGGTTACAAACTGCAAAAGCCTACGCGGCTCGCAGAATGGTAGTTACATCGGTGCGGCTAGATACTGCGGGCATCAAAAACCATTTCTTTCACACGGCGCTCCCACCAGCACCACCATCCATACTATCTTCAAATAGTAAACACTACAGCGTCAAAGCCCTAGGTTTTCAGACAGCCGAAAACGACGACTTGCGCGGCGTGGGAAGAGGTTAGGGCTCGAAAATGGGAAAAAAAATTAGGGAAACTGACCAACAGAGGAAAATTAACAAATTATCAGCAAAACCCCCATCGAAACTACTTCTTGGACCTCATTATTACAGGTGCAGGCGACATAACGGCCGCCTGCACCACGCCTTCCTCCACTGCACGCAGGGCGAAACTAAAATGGTCGAGGTAAACAAATAAAAGCGCAGGCTCTATAAAGGAAAGATGACCCCCCCCCTTCTAATCGCAAACAGCTACCCCAACCGGACAATATCTCAATATGCGGGTGCGAAACACAAGAAAAGCGACTATGGCACCTAGCCGCGGGGAAAAACTCAGTATGTGTGCATGACGGGAAATGTATACAAAACCCTAGTAATACCCCAAGCCTCAGCAAATCACCCAATCAAAACCTTGAAAAGCACTAGGTAAGGCGGTAACGATCCTACGTGGCGGTAATGCGCAGCTGGTGAGACGACAACGGTTGAGCTTCCAACCGACACCTAGACGCGGGTACAAGCACTGAGCTCCACAAAGTTCGCAGGGTCGACAGCACGGAGAGGACAACGACAGCTCGGGCCCAAAATAACAATAAAAAATCCAAACCCCCGCCCCCCGTATATATAAAAAGGTCGCATGTGCGGGAGCTCTAAATCGGCCGCGAAACCAAATCTAAGTCGGGCGGCTAGAATCCTAGACCGTCCGCAATGGCGGACGGTCCCCAGCACCAACTCATCCACAATGGCTAATAGAACGCGTGAATCACAATGATCGGGCGTGGAACGAAAGTGAAAAAGGGCGGCGAGAGTCATAGACCTTCCGCAACGACGGATAGTTCCCAGCGTCAATTCACCCACAACGACGGATAGAACACATAAACGAAAGATCGGGCGCTGGCGGGAATCTACATCGGAAGCCAAGAAATTGGACTCCTCCGCAATGACGGGAATTCACAAGTTGAACTCCATCCGCAATGGCAGAAAGCGCGAATATAATGGGCTCCGATACGCAGCCGAAAGACAATTCAAAGCGCAGATCGGAGGATAAGATAAAGTCAAAGCCCAACATGATCCGTAACGGCAGACGCCCAGAAAGAAGATTTGTCTGCAATGTCGGACGAGGGAGAACTCAATCCATTCAATGAAGAATAGAAAACCACTCGAAACGTCAGAGAACCGAAACTCACCCGCAACGGCGGGACAATCAAAAACCATCTGCGACGGTGAAGAATAGAAACCCACCCGCAACGGTGAAAAACAAAGCAGGAAACCTCCGCAACTGTGGGAAGAACAAATGACTCAACTCCCGATGAAAAAAAATGACTTTAAATACATGCAAAAGCAACGATGATCTTGATAATGGAAGGGATCATTTAAAATCATTGAAGGAGTAAAACAGATCGATTGATAGCAAATCAAAGTGCTGTAAAACATTCCAAAAAATAATAGACCAAAACCGAGTAGAAAAACCAACTAAATCAAAGTAGAGGAGGGTCCTAAATTTTTTTAGAATTTTGGGAAATTGTTGCAGGTGCAACAGGTGGATTTGAGAGTTCCTGACCATCTTTAGCAGATCGTATTTGATGATATCCCAGCATCTGGAGAAAAATCTAGCTGTGAAACCATCTGGCCCAGGGGCACTGTCAGGTTTCATATGGTCCAAAGCAGATTTGAGTTCTTTCATAGTAATGGGAGTAGCAAGAGTATTATTGTCAGAGGCTAGGACTAAGTTGGGGACCAAAGAGAGGGGGTAAGCATTGGTATCAATGAGATCAGCAGTAGGAGCAGTGTAGAGGTCTTGGAAGTGGGAAAAAGCAGCCTGTTTAATGCCTTCAAAATCTTTAACCAGGTTGCCTTGATGAGTAATTTCCTTCACAGTTTTGAAGTTTTTTCTAGCTTCAGCTTGTTTATGAAAGAAAGAGGTGTTTTTGTCACCGCTTGCTAGCCAGAGGCTTCGAGATTTTTGAATCCAATACTCTTCTTCGACTCTGCAGGCTTTATAATAATCTTTCTGAAGGGTACTTTCTTTCTGGATTATGCTTTCAGTGATAGGAACAGATTCCATGAGAATTTGATGGATTTCCAAGGCATCTTGGGCATCTTTGCTGCAAGAGATCGGGGAGGGGAGAGACTTGGCCCAATTCTTGAGATCATGTTTTAGCCTTCTAAGATTAACTTCCCAAATAAAGGAAGGGTTTCCAGTGACCTTTTTGCTCCAGGAGTTAGAGACAATGAGTTCGAAGCCCTCTTGATGGATCCAAAGGGGACTGAACCTAAAAGGGATGGGACCCAGATTTTCCTCAATAGAGAGCTCAAGGAGGATTGGTTTATGATTGAAAATACAATTAGGAAGGATTTTGGACAAAGCATGAAGCCCCAGGTTGAGGAAGGAGGAATGGACTAGAAATCTGTCAAGACGGGCCGCTATGTGCCCTGGCCCTATTCTTTTATTAGTCCAAGTAAAGTTGCCATTGGAAGGTTTTATGTCGACTAGATCCCATCCTAAGATGGTGTCTTCAACCCATTCCTGAGAAGGGTCACGAACTATGGATCCACCTTTTTTCTCATTTGCAGCTAGAGTGACATTTAGATCTCTTGCAATGATAATGTTCTCTGAACTTTGGAGGCTTAAGAACGAAACAATAGAATCCCAGCAAGCTTTTTTTTCAGCTAACAGGGTTGGAACATAAAGATTAAATAGACTTACATGATTACCTGAATCTTTGTGGGCGAGGTTGGTATAGATCCAGTGTGTAGTGCTGTGATTGAAGATTAGATCATACTTGGAGGAGTCCCAGAAGGTGGCTAGACCTCCTGAGGCTCCCCTGGAGCTGACAGCTTTCCCCGGGCCTTTTTTCTAGAATGAATTCCCTGCATGGAGGGCCAAGCTATCCTCCATTTTTGTTTCCTGGATGAGTAGGATCTCTGGCTTATTGATTCTTACTAGATATTTTATTGCTTCAACTTTCTACGGACTTCCAAGACCTCTATAGTTCCAGGAGATGTACCGCATTATTTACTTTTGGAGGGGACGGCCCCTTTTGAGGTCGGGCCTTGCTTGGATCTTGTGTTCACCATAGTTTTAAGAGTTAGCTGGGAGCCTTGCAGAATATCTGCATAAGACCTTTCCTCCCTTTGCTTTTTGTTGGATTTCCAGCCCCTTGGCTTCTTTATTGGGGTTGCATACGAACTTCCGGATTCCGTGGATCCTTCATCAGAGTCTCCCCCTGGATCAGAGTCCATGGCTGACGGTTCCGCTTCTGCATCTCGAGAGTCTCCATGGATGGGAGAGCTTATAACTAATGGGATAGCAGGTTCTGGCTAGATTTCTCCTGGCTCCAATGAATTAACACCTGGATTGTCTTGCATTTCCATTGGGGTTGCAATTTTAGTGGGAGAGGAATCTTGAATAACAATAACCGGAGGTACTTCTGGAGAATTCGCAGCCGAGGGACTTGCTCCTCGGCCCGTGGTGTCTGGCTGCTGAGTAATCTCTTAAGTCTGGATGGGATTCTTTGGAGGGGCTTTGGGATCTGATTTCTGAGCGTTGCTGGGAGATTTTTTTTCCATTGGCTTGCCTGGGGCCTTTCCTTTTTTGACCTTCTTCCAACCTTCACTTTCTTCTGCCATCTGGGTTTTTGGGTAGTTGGAAATGGCCATGTTCATGGCAGAGCCAACACTTAAATAGAAGTTGTTCATAATCGAGTTTCTGGAAATGAGTCCATGATCCTACCGAGAGTTTGATGGCTTCTGGGAGCCCTGCCTCCAGATCAACTTCAACACATATTCTAGCACAGGAGTACTGGCCTTTGTGCTCTGCTTTGTCGATGAATCGTCCTAGGGCGTTTCCTATTTTTTCCAGGGCTTGAAGGTTCCAGCAATGGATCGGCAGATTGGGTAGCCTTACCCACACCAGAACCTCTTTCGGAACATCAACAGTAGGATCAAAGTCCGGAGTCCACCTGTTCAGGTAAAGTCCTTGGGAGCCCATGAAATAGGGGCCACTTCGGAAGATAAGATCACGATATTCTTTTGAGATGAATTCAAAGACGAAGAAACCTCTGCCAACCGGATAGCAGGTGACACTATTCTTCAGGTGAGGCCTCCAATTACGCTGGATCCAGTCATCCGTGGTTTTGGGGGAGGGCCAAAGCCCCGTGAACTGGCCAACCAGACCTCTTTCAGCTAGTGCCAGGGCGATTTTGATGGATTGCTCCTCTGGCAAGGCAATTTCTGGAATTGAATCTAGTTTCTTAACAAATTTCGGGGCCTCCTTTGTTGCCAGTTTCGTCCCAGGCGGGGCTAACAACCTTCGAAAGGCTTCAACCGAAGAGGAGGGAGGGGAGAACCCTCCCCCTGGAGCAGCCATGGTCGGGCTAAGCAAGGCGATTCAGGGCGAAACCCTCTAGAAGGGCAGCAATCACGAGCCGATCTCACTCAAAAGCACGATCTTTATTTTAATGATTTGTTATTGGGATTGTATTTTTGATATTTTAAATTGATTCTCATATTTTAGAGGTTTTTAAAATTATATGTTGAATTGAATGTTTAATATATTGATATAAAAATACTTTTAAAAAATAAAGAAATGTTATAAAAAAAAAGATATTTTAGTTAATACTGACCACATGCTATTTAAACAAAAAAGATACAAGTAAAATATGTATTGTATTTAAAAATAATAATAATTAAAA
>LPNX010304261.1:129479-151108 GCA_001517045.1 Pseudotsuga menziesii
TTAATGTTTGGAAAATTGTTGGAGTCTTGGTATTAAACTGAATATTAAAATCAAATTTTTAATTGTTATTTAATCAAGGGTTGGTCCTTCACATCCTAATGTATATTTCCTTTGCACTCTAATGCACCTTTATATTGAAATTTTATAACATTACTCTCATGGGATTGTAATTTAAAATGGAGTTATCTAAATATTTTTACCATTATTATTGGTGGAATTGTTATCTAATTTTATGTTTGACCATATCATAAATTTTATTATTTAAAATCTAATTTTTATTATAAAAATAGATTTCTCTAATTATCATTATTTTATTATAATTATACAATCTCAACATATATTTAAGATTTAAATATTTTAAAATTTAAAAAAATCCAAACCATCTCATCATCTTTATATTACTTGATTTAAACATTAAATTATGGAATTTATGATTTTACTCTCATTGCATTTCTATTCCATTCTAAAGTGTACCCAAGTTACAAAATATGGAATTTATGATTTTACCCTATTCCACATATATTTCATTGTAAAGTGTACCCAAGTTGAAGTTACAGGTTGTGGGCCACTTTTAACCGGTGGATGGTCGGCCATTATGAAAACGCGTGTTGAGAACATCAGCAGAAACAATTAACAAACAACACAAATGTAAAATAGAACTCAACTTGATCGATTATTCTGAAATGCGGTTATATTATATAAGTTCATGAGAGCTGTTAGCAGACTGCTAGAAAAGTGGATCTTAACAGATCTCATCCTACACGTATCCTAATTAATAGAACAGAATCTATTTTAAGCATTTCTACATTTTTATCTAACACTTCCCCTTAATGGAGAAATGGATTCTCGACATTATTCCAACACCCCCCTTAATGGAGAAATGGATTCTCTACCACACCTAATTGTTTCCTACATACTTCAAAACTCATCTTACCAAGAGGCTTGGTAAAGATGTCAGCCACATTTTCAGTGGTATTATAGTAGGTCAAGACAATTTCCTTCTCTTGTATCTTTTCTCTTACAAAATGATGTTGAATTTCAATATGCTTGGTTCTAGCATGATAAATTGGACTGTATGCCAATTTAATAGAGCTTTGATTGTCACATTTGAGAACAGTTGGCTTCATTTGCTTGTGGCCAATGTCTTCAAGAATTCTCCTTAACTAAACAGCTTCACAAGTAGAATTAAATAGAGCTTTGTATTAAGCTTCTGTTGATGATAAAGAAACGGTTGGTTGTTTCTTACTGCTCCATGATACGACCCCTGTACCTATGTTGAATGCATATCCTGATGTTGATTTCCTATCATCAATATTTCCATCCCAATCTGAATCAGAGTAACCTGTCAACTCAACATCACAATTATCAGTATACATTATACCAAAATTAACAGTTCCTTCCAGATATCGAAGGACTCTCTTAGCAGCTATCTAGTGGCTTTCTAGTGGTTTAGCCATGAACTGACTAAGGATGCTGACAGAGTATGCTATGTCTGGTCTGGTAGTGGTAAGATAGTTTAAACTTCCCACCAACTGGCGATACAGAATACCATTTGTTGCTCTAGTTTCATCAATACTGGATAACTTAGCATTCTGATCTAAAGGTGTTGACACTACCTTACTTTCTCTCATATTGAATCTTTCCAGAATCTCCCTTGTGTACTTACTTTGAGTGACCATTGTTTTGCTGCCTTCTCTCCATATTTCCAGACCCAAACAATAATGTATTTCACCAAGATCCTTCATTTCAAATGACTGAGCTAACTGAATTTTAATATCTTCAATCAAATGAGAAGTAGTGCCTGTGATAATCAAATCATCTACATATAAGGATACCAACGCAACATTCCCATTTTCATCCTTTTTGACATACAAGTTAGGATCATTTTTGCTTTTCTCAAAACCTTTCTGAGAAAAGAATGAATCAATTTTGATATACCAAGATCTAGGTGCTTGTTTTAAACCATGTACAGCTTTCTTAAGCTTACAAACAAGATCCTCTTGTCCTTTCTTGATAAATCCTTCAGGCTGAACCAAATAAACTTTTTCTTTTAAATCACCATTCAAAAATGCAGATTTAACATCTAATTGATGAGCTTTCCATTTGTGTTGTGTAGCTAATGCAATCATGAGTCTAATTGTATTTAACTTGGCTACAGGTGCAAAAGTATCTTCATAATCAACTCCTTCCTTTTATGAATACCCTTTTGCAACTAATCTGGCCTTATATTTGTCAACACTTCCATCTACATTAAATTTGGTTTTATACAGCCATTTGCATCCTATGGGAACTTTGTTTTCAGGGAGTTCTGTTAATTCCCAAGTCTCATTCTTCATTATTGATTCATATTCTTCATTCATTCCAGTATTCCAGTTCTTATGAGATTTGGCTTGTTCATAATAAGTAGGTTCTACAACATTCATTACTTGTGTCATCAAAGCATAGTCTTTATACCTGGAGGGTATATGAATTGTTCTTGTAGACTTCCTCACTCGTCCACCGCTATCTTCACTTCCACTTCTTCTTTTCTGAGGTGTAGGAGTGTTTGAAGTATCTACACTAGTTTTTGAAGTATCTACACTGCTTTCACCTTGTTGTTGTACCTGTTCCATTTCTTGTTCCTGTCCATCATCTATATCAATTTTCACATGAACATCATTGTCATAAGGAGTATGCCAGACATCATACTTACTTCTTCATCTGTAGTCTCATGAAAAATCACATCTCTACTTGCTATGAGCTTATGTGAATTAATATCAAACAGTTTGTATGCCTTATGATGATCATAATAACCAAGAAAAGTACACTTTACAGATTTTGCATCTAGTTTTCTTCTCTTATATTTGGGAATATGAGCAAATTCATTTGAACCAAATATTTTTAAATGACCAACTTCAGGTTTATAACCATAAAGAACTTCAAAAGGCGTTTTTGAATGTAGAATCTTAGTTGGACTTCTATTCTTTAAGTAAACAACAGTGTTAATGGCTTCTTTCCAAAAGCCATTAGAGATATTTTTACCTTTTAACATGTTGCGAGCACATTCCACTAATGTCCTATTCTTCCTTTCCGCTACATCATTTTGCTGTGGTGTAGAAGGCACTATGAACTGCTTAATGATCCCATTTCTCTTGCAGTAGCTTTCAAACGCTCCTGAGGTGTATTCTCCACCTTGATCAGATTTGAGTATCTTGATGCATTTACCTGTTTTCTTTTCCACCATATTTTTGAATTCTTTGAAATATTCAAATACATCACTCTTTTTCCTTATAAAATAAATCCAAGTAAGCCTTGATTTATCATCAACAAATATAATAATATACCTCGTACCACCAAGTGATAAGGTTTGCAAGGGACCACAGACATCAGTATGTATTAATTCAATTATCTCTCTCTGTTTCTTCTCTTTATGCACTCGAAATTCTTCCCTATGCTGCTTACCTAGTGCACAAGCTTCACATTCTATATGTTGATGTCTCAAAACAGGAAGCCCTTCAACCATTAATTTATTTTGAAGTAACACTAATTCATTTTGATTAAGATGTCCATACCTATGATTCCATAGCTCTTCAGTTGTCATTGTAGTAGATGTCGATGCATGATGATTGGACTTTGTGACATCAAGCTTATAAAGTGTTCCAATTCTTGTCCCTGTGGCTATGATTTTGTAATGATTCTGAATATCCTTCACAAGACAATGATACTACATAAATTCTACTTTCAGATTTTTATCGGTTATTCAGATTTTTATCGGTTATTGCGGAAATAGAAATCAAATTCTTTTTTATGCCTGAAACATACAACACATCATGAATCTATCTGTTTTGTCCATTAGGTGATTTCACACATATTTTTCCATATCCATGAATCTTATGAGATCTATTATCTCCTAAATATATGTGTGTTTCATCTTTACTCTCATGATATTCATCAAACCACTCTTTCATACAAGACATATGGGTTGAGGCACCTGAATCTATGAACCATGCATTTTCATCATCAGTTTCTACAGACAATGCAGCTTCTGAAATAAACAACTTTAAATTCTAAAAACTTTCATTGGTGGATGTTTCAGTTGTCACATAATTTCCATTATGTTTTCTAAACTTCTGTTTGGATTCATCATCTTTCCTTTTATAACAATCTTTAGCATGATGACCAGGTTTCCCACAGTAAAAATAACCATCATTTTTCTTATCATGAGAATAAGATTTTAAGTGAGTCATACCTTTTTTTCTTCGATGAAACTTGCTTGTTCTATTTCTGTCCCATGTCTTTCCCCTGTATGGTTGTTTCCCTTTTGCCATTAATGCCACTTCTGAAGATTGAGAGTCCATCTCAAACACTTTCATCCTCTCTTCTTCTTTTAGAAGAATACCTGTTAACTCATTAAATGTAGGTGGCGTTGCTCTACCTCCTAGACTTGAAATAAAGACATGATAATCTCTAATTAAACCTTTTAATGTAATAGTTACCATGTCAGTCTTTGAAACAGTATCACCAATTGCACTTAACTGATCACATAAATCCTTAATACGGGAAACATAGCTGGTGATATTCTCATTTGCAGCCATTTTTATGGACAATAACTTAGTCTTTAGAAACAGAATTATATTGGAGTTTGTAGTTTCATACAAACCTTTCAAGATGTCCCATGTCTCCTTGGAAGTTTTACAATCTCTGATGTGCGGGATTATGTTGTCTTTAATAGACAGCCGCAACAATACTTTTGCCTTCGTTTCTCGTTTCTCCCAGTCTGCAAGAGTAGCACCTGTGGGCTTGGCTTTATCTCCTTTGACTATAGTCGAGACATTTAGTGCTTCAAGCATAGTTAATGTTTTTAGAGGTTTTTAAAATTATACGTTTTTAAGGTTTTTAAAATTATATGTTTGAATTGAATGTTTAATATATTGATATAAAAATACTTAAAAAAAAATAAAGAAATGTTAAAAAAAAAAGATATTTTAGTTAATACTGACCGCATGCTATTTAAACAAAAAAGATACAAGTAAAATATGTATTGTATTTAAAAATAATAATAATTAAAATAATGTAAAGATACAAGTAAAATATGTATTGTATTTAAAAATAATAATAATTAAAATAATGTTGTTTTTGATAGGTTTCTATTACACTTGATTAATGAGATTGTGGAGACATTATGTGATCTTGAAATTACCAATTTTCCATGGTAAAAAAAAGTATTGTAGGACACTTTCCTTTCCTTGTGGCGTTCAAAGATAGTGCCTTCAAGTCTCTTTAACATTTGGTGCAAAAAGCATTACACATACCAAAATTACTTCAACATAATGTGTATTCCATTGTAATTTTCCAATATTAATGTTTGACAAATGGTTGGAGTCTTGGTATTAAAATGAATATTAAAATCAACTTTTTAATTGTTATTTGATAAGGGTTGGTCCTTCACATCCTAATGTATATTTCCTTTACACTCTAATACACCTTTATATTGAAATTTTATAACATTACTCTCGTGGGATTGTAATTTAAAATGGAGTTATCTAAAGATTTTTACCATTATTATTGGTGGAATTGTTAATATAATTTACCATTATTATTGGTGGAATTGTTATCTCATTTTATGTTTGACCATATCATAAATTTTATTGTTTAAAATCTGTTTTTTATTATAAAAATAGATTGCTCTAATTATCATTATTTTATTATAATTATACAATCTCAACATATATTTAAGATTTAATTTTTTAAAAATTTAAAACAAATCATCTCATCATCTTTATATTACTTGATTTAAACATTAAATTATGGAATTTATGATTTTACTCTCATTGCATTTCTATTCCATTCTAAAGTTTACCAAAGTTACAAAATATGGAATTTATGATTTTACCCCATTCCACAAATATTTCATTATAAAGTGTACCCAAGTTAAAGTTACAGGTTGTGGGCCACTTTTAACTGGTGGATGGTCGGTCATTACGAAAATGCGTGTTGATACATCAGCAGAAACAAGGAGTGTCATCTCTTTTGACGACAGCAAATGGGCTTGGTCGGCCACTTCAAGTTAAAATACCAAAGTGAAAAGGGGCCCCACTTATAGCACCATTGATTCCCAAAGGAGTGAAGGTGTTGATGGATATTATGTCGAATTTGAGAAAACAATCTTTTGTTGATCATGATATGAAGAATCGCAGAGATGTGGACCAAAAAAACTACATGGATATTGTACAGGACACACCTGAGGTGCCCAAATTATTTGTTTCAAAGGAATGGGATAGAGGATTGGAACACTCTAGAATACTATCATTGTTATGTATGCCACATTTTGGTGGCAACATACCAATAAAGACCTATGTTAAGCAGTTGTTGTTATTCTTTCATGGTGGGTTCTTATGCCTGGGAAATTCTATACCTGTAGATATTGAACTTATTGCAATCATCACATGCCTACCATTCGTAGGAATGGACCCAGCGCCACTTCTCAAAAAGGATCAAGAAGCGACAATAGGTGAATGGATGGAGGAAAAATATGATATAATAAGAAATAAAAGAGGATTCCTGATCGACTCCATTTATAAGTATACCGTATGCTTTGTTTCAAAGGTTTTGGTCTCAAAGTTACTACATAAGATGCATCTAGAGCAATGCACTGTGGGAGTAATTACGCTCGATGAACTCTGTGCAGAGGGAGTTCATATTAACTGGTGTCAATTCATGCTAAATGAGCTACTAAAATATTCCATTGAAGTGCAGGAAAAGGTTAAGTCATTTCACTACTCCTGGATGTTAATTTTAATTTCATTTTTAGCATCGTCCGACCCACCAAACAACCAAGGGGTAGATATTTAGGTGAACTGCAGAGGAGATAGATACCAGAACCTTTGGTTTGACAAGGAAAAAGGCCACGGTAGACAGAAAATAACATTGAATTATTTATGCATGGTGAAGCTATAAGGAACTAGGAAAAGAACATGTGTAGGTTAGATGACAACATTGTTCGACGATTTCATCAAATTGTTATATTTGAGATTAGCGCACACCATGTCAACATGCAATCATGCCAGGACCAGCAGTGTCAAATTTTACCGATGAAATCCATAATAACAGAGAAATAAATTGAATAAATTGTTCAGGACTGGCCGCAAGAATGGCACGTTTTGCTGCCAGAATATCAAATGCCGTAAGAGGAAGAACAACTACAAAAGGAGAGCCCACCATTTTGTTAATATTTCATATGCTAAGCTAGATATCATTAGTGTTTAATCCAAATTCATAACAGTAGCATACGCATAATCACTGAAAGAAACACAATCACAAGATAGACACAGTATTTGTCCTAGGAAACCCTCAAGGGGAAGAAAACCCATCAAAAATTCCTCTGTATAAGATGTATAAGATAAAACCCAAAACATGTATTCTCCTCCTTTTTGATATCTCTCTCTCTCTCTCTCCTATGCACTACTCAAGTGAGTGAGTATGTGTTCTAATGAGGAACCCAGCTCCTCTATTTATACACTTTAAGTCAATTGACTTTTACCCTAATCAAGTCAGCCCCACTAAACTGTATGGGTCGACTTCACCTGGGAAGACTCAAACCAGTATTATATTATATTCATTGGGGTACTGTTGACCTGAATTATAATGGAGGCTTTACCTCATGAATATATGATGTCCAATTACAATAATAACATCCCAATGGAGGAATAATAAGTTCTCCCTTGGGGTACATCAGTAAAATACATTTAGAATGTCCTTTGAAGTTACAATATTTCAACAATCCCCCTTAACGAGAAGGGTATTCTACTAACAACATCATCAACAACTATAGGAGTAACAAGAGAGAATCTTCCATGGCATTAAGGTAATACATCGATACATCATAGGAAGTTTTCGACATTCATCAATAACTGGAATAGTTACTCTTCAATGTCTTCATCTTTTGCAGCACACGACACTTAATCCTTTTTGTAGCAACACTTCGATCTTACGATCCTTCATAGCAGCACTTCGATCTTCTCGATCCTTTGCAGCAGTACTTTGATCTTCTCGGTCCTTTACAAAAACACTTCAATCTTCTTGATCCTTTGCAGCAGCACTTCGATCTTCATGATCATTTGTAGCAGCACTTCGATCTTCTTGATCCTTTGCATTAGCACTCTGATATTCTCAATCCTTTGCAGTAGCACTTCGATATTCTCGATCCTTCGCAACAACACTTCTATCTTCTCAATCCTTTGCAGCAACACTTCGATCTTCTCTATCATTTGAAGTAGTGCTTTGATCTTCTCAATCCTTTGCAGCAGCACTTCGATCTTCTTGATCTTTTTTCACCACACTACCTTCATTACACATGATTTCTTTATGAGATGATCAATCCCTATCACTTTAGGACATATGTCCAAGGATGATGCAATCCTCCATTAGCCTACTCCCTCTT
This sequence comes from Pseudotsuga menziesii, assembly GCA_001517045.1. Classification (NCBI taxonomy): domain Eukaryota; kingdom Viridiplantae; phylum Streptophyta; class Pinopsida; order Pinales; family Pinaceae; genus Pseudotsuga; species Pseudotsuga menziesii. The sequence continues at coordinate 137,899 of LPNX010304261.1, forward strand.
AATGAGGAGGGTCCATTGTATTGACTAGTTGAATAGTCTACAACTGAATGTAGATCTTGTCTGCATGTGAATGCAAGACCTGTCATCCATAAGGACTCATCGTATATCATACACATCCTGTTAGAGCTAGGACCACTTCAAGTGAGTGTTACACTATAGAATCTACATCTACATGTAGGTATGCTCTCCATACAAGAGTATTGTATGTAGCTGTAGATCTCAACCACACCTAGATGCATACCCTCATCATAAGACATCCTTAGAATGAAATCTAGGACCACTCCATGCAAGTGTTATACTACGACGTCCGTGAGGAATCATCATATAGAATCCTTAGCACTAAATCTAGCACCACTCCGAAGTGAGTGTTATTCTATGGCATCTACATATAAATGTAGTTACACTCTCCATGCAAGTGTAACATTTGCAAGGAAGATCTCGACTGCACCTAAATGCAGGCCATGTCATATGTAAGGACTCATCGTATAGAATCTCAGCTTCAAAGTTAGGACCACTCCTAAGCGAGTGTTATTCTACGGTATCTACAAATGAATGTGGGTACTCTCCATGCGAGAGTAATGTCTACAGGTCCATCCTTATCTAGTAAGGATCACTCTCAGGAATAGAGTGATATTTCCTACAATACCATCCTCAAGGGAGGATACTATCATCCACAAGTGAATGTCAAACCTTGTCAGCATCTTTAGGCGTACTTGGCCTATTTCATACTAGAGCTTCACTGTCATCAATGACAGTATTATTATCACTCCCCCTTTCTAGGGAAGATCCATATCATCAACCTGCTCCCCCTTTGTCCAAGGAGGGTTCATATCTTTAACTTCTTCTTCCTTTCCAAGGAGAGTCCATATCTTCAATTGTTTCTTCCTTTCTGAAGAGAGTCCATATATTCATCATTCCTTCTTGTAAGGAAATTTTGTAGTATCATCATTGTTCCTCCTTGCAAGGAAAGTCTTTTCAAAATACACCAAACTTGTCATGAAAATATTAAAACTTTACTCGAGATAAATGCTTGGTTAGTACATCAACAACTTTCTCATCGGTAGTCACATACTAGAGCTTTATAGCTCTCTTCTGTACCATATCCCTTATATAGAAGTATCAGATTTCTATGTGCTTTGATTTATCATGGGACACTGGATTCTATGTTATCTTTATGCAACTTTGGTTGTCACAAAGAATCACTATGGTATCCAAATCCATGTCAAATAGACCTGACATCAATTTCTGAATCCATATCACTTCACAACTATTAAAGAAAGTTGTTATGCAATTTGCTTCACATGTGCTAAGAGAAACACTGGATTGTTTCTTACTAAACCATGAGATCATGGAGGATCCCAAACAATATCATCCACTTGAGGTGCTCTTTCTATCTGCAGCACTTCTTGCCCAATCTAAATCTGTATGTCCATACGATTTGTAGCCATGATCTCTGCCATAGTAAAGTCCCAAATCTACCGTACCTTTTAGCTACCTCATCACATACTTTGCAGCTATTAGGTGAACCCATATAGGTTTAACTAGATACTGACTTAAGGTGTTCGCAACAAAGCATATATCTAGCCTTCTATTTGTCAGATACATCAATGACCCAATAATCTGTTTGTACTGAGTCATATCCACTAACTCTGATGATTCATCAGAGAACAAATTCATGTTAATTTCCATAGGTGTGGCCATGGATTTACAATCCAATATATCAAATATTTTCAAGATTTATACTGCATACTTTCCTTGGTTCAGAAAGATTCCTTCTAGGCTCGTTCAATCCTTGTGGTTTTTCGATGTAAACCTCTTCCTCAATCATATCATTCAAGAAGTTTGTCTTTACATCCATTTGGTGTGTATCCCACTTCATCATGGAAGCAAGTTCCATGATGGTTCTGATGGAAGTGTACCTTGCTACTGGAGTAAATGTCTCTTCATAATCAATCCCCTCTTTCTGAGAGAACCCTCTAGCCACAAATATTGCTTTTTATTTTTCAATACTTCCATCAGCATCACGTTTTATATTGTGGATCCATTTTGAAAATACCACACTCTTGTTTTATGGTTTGGGTACTATGTCCCAAACATCATTCTTCATTATTGACAGGTATTCTTTCGTAATTGCTTCCACCCACTCTTTCTTCTGTGTATCTTCCTCGTAGCTAGTGGGTTATTGATCTACAAGGTCACACATCAAAGCTACATAACTAGAGTATGGTTTTGATCTTTTTCTTGTTCTTGTGGATCCTCTTGGAGATCCATATTTCTCTGCTTCTTGTATGATTTCACATACCCAGGCAGGTTTTCTCTTTCGATATATATCCATATTAGGGAATTCTTGAGGTTTATCATATCATGATCTTCAGATGCTACTATTTCAGGTGGGGTTTAGCTTCTATCTTTATGGAAGGTACATCCTCTTCATGTACTTCTTCAAGCTAACACATTATGTATTTCTTAAGAGTTGTCTCTTCATAAAATGTTACATCCCTACTAATATCGATATGATGGAATCCTGAAATGTATATCCTGAAGGATTTGGAGACTTCACAGTATCCAAAAAATATCCCCTTCTTTCCAGAAGGATCCAACTTGGTTCTTTTCTCTTTCGAAATATATACATCAACTGGATAGGAAAATATCTTAAGAGGGCTCACTTTAGGTTTATTTCATGTATACATTTATTCAGGAGTCTTGAATCCAAGAGCATTGCGAGACAATCTAATTTGCACATATATGGTTGTTCTTGTTGCTTCATCCCATAGGTGCATGGGGAGGTCTTGGTCATGAATCATTGTCTTCATTGCTTCCATAATGATTCTATTATTTTATTTCTACAATTCCATTCTATTGAGGATTGTAGGGAGTGGTTAGCTCCCTCTTGATTCCAGCCTCCTTGCAGAATGCTTCAAATTCTTTTGAAGTATATTCTCCACCATTATCTAATATCAGTGTCTTGATTCTTATTTTTGAATGGTTCTCTATAAAGGATTTGAATTTCTTGAATTTCCCAAACACTTCACTCTTGTTCTTCAAGAAGTATATCCATGTCTTTCTTGAATAGTCATCAATAAATGTGACATAATATTCATATCCACTTACTGATATGGAGAGAATAGTACCACATACATCATAATGAATTGATTCCAACGTACCTTTAGTATTTGTTTCACTTTTCAGAAATGGATTCTTGATGTTCTTTCCTCTTGACATCCTTTGCAAGTTCCCTCATGATAAATATTTAGATATGGTCGGTTACCACCTTGCTCACATAGGGAAATGCTTTGCAGTTGATGCGAGTAATCCCCATATTCCATAGTTCACTTGAGCTAGTAGTCTCATGGAAAAGGGATGTCTCTAGATGTCCTTTGAGTTTGTACTGTCCTCCTTCTTCACCAATGACCATAGCATATTCAAGTGTCTTTCCTTTGGACCACATAAGTACTTGTCCATCTATAAAATAAACTCTATATCCTTTCTTATCTAGTGTTGAGATGGAAAGTAGGTTATTTTTCAAACCTGATACATATAGTACTTCCTTCATCTTCATGGAAGTCCTAGAGTCAATCTTGTAGCTTCATTCACCAATACCTTTGATGGGATATTGATAGTCATATCCTAATGATACTTTTTTAGGAGAGATCTTTTCTTAAATTCTTGACAAAGTTTTCTTCTTCCCTGTCATGTGCTTTGAAGCACCACCATCAATAAGCCATGTATCTTCTCCAGGTGTTACAGACCTAGAGAGTGCAGAGAATAGTACATATTCTTTTTTTGTTAGTCTATTTTGAGATTTTTCATCTTCTTCCTCATATTTAGCTATATGAGCATGATGTCTTTTGTTGTTCTTCTTCTTTGGTGATGGACACTCTCTGGCAAGGTGTTCTATCTTATGAGAGTTATAGCATTTATACTTTGAGTAATCTTTCTTCTGATTGTTTATTCTTTTATTTTGAAACTTCTTCTTTGAAGGTTTATGACTACCCTTCTTGAAGTTTGATTTTTTCTTCCTTTAGTATGGATGGATAGAGCTTGATCATGTTCTCTAAGTAGAGCTTCTTTGTTAGCTACTCTAGCTTCTTCTTGAATGAAATCTTCCCATACAATGCCAAACTTCATACTTTATTTCCTAGCACACAGAGTCTGTATGAATGACTGCCAAGGTCTAGTGAGACCATTGAGAGAAGTCATAATTAGTTCATCCTCATCAAGGGTGTCTCCAATAACACTTAGTTATTCCTTGAATTGGGAGACCCTTATGAAGTAATATTGAATTGATTCTCCTTTACTCATCTTTGTGCCCTTCAGTTGAGATCTCTAATTCATCTTTCTATTGATGTTCCTTCCCTCATACATTCTGGAAAGTGCATCATACATTTTCTTTGTTGTCTTCTTATATGACACTTCAGGGATCAAGTGATCTTTGATAGAATCTACAATGATCCTCATTTCCATGATTAGGTCTTGTTAATGATTCTACTTAGATTCATCTTCTTTTGGTTCTGCAACTTCATCCTTGATGTACTTCTCAAGGCCATTCACTTTAAGAATGAGACCAATCCTAGACTTCCATGCTAGGAAGTCTTATATGCCTTCAAGTTTGTCCTTAAGCTTAGTGCTTGGGGCCATCCTATCCAGGAGGTCACTAAAACTTGAAATTTCTCAAAATGAAAAGATGAACTTACTAGGAGATGAGATTGTCTGAGGCGCATTGGTTGGTCCACTTGGTTTTTGGAGATCCCAAATCTTCACCCTTCAAATATTTCTTGCGAGGTTGCAGCTTCTGCAGAATTTCTGGTTTTGGTTTTCTACAGTTTTCTCATTCAGGTCCAAATTAGGGTTTGGCTTTATTGAAGATTCAACCACCCAAAAAATTCAATCCTAGGCTCAATATATGCACTCTAGGGAGGTGCAACTTTATGTGCAATAATATATTCCAAATTCCAAACTTTGCAGAAACCCTAATTTATTCAGAAGGGAGAGGAGAGAGAGTTTCACCTTGTGAAAGTTGTTCTATTCAGACTAGCTCTAATACCATGTTAATATTCCATATGCTAATATGCAGAATCACTAAAAGAAACAAAATCACAATATAGACATGGTATTTATCCTAGGAAACCCTCAAGGGGAAGAAAACCAATGAAAAATTCATCTGTATAAGATGTATAAGATAAAACCCCAAAATAGGTATTATCCTCCTTGTTGATCTATCTCTCTCTCTCCTATGTGTTACTCAAGTGATTGAGTCTGTATTCTAATGAGGAACCCAGCTCCTCTATTTATACACTTTAAGTCAACTAACATTTACCCTAATCAAGTCAGCCCCACTAAACTATTTGGGTTGACTTCACCTAGGAAGACTCAAAACAGTATTATATTATATTTATTGGGGTACTATTGGTCTGACTTACAATGGAGGTTTTAAATCATGACTCTATGATGACAAATTACAATAATAACATCTAGAGGGAGGAATAATAGCATCTCCCTTGGACTACATCAGTAAAATGCATTTAGAATATCCTTTGAAGTTACAATATTTCAACACATTGCGAGATGAGGGGGATGAGGAAGAAAATCCACTAGAGGACTCAGCAGAGAGTCATTCCAATTTAACCCCGAAAGACCTAGAAATAGAAAAGGAAGAGGAAGAACCTCAGAAAGAATAAGTAGAGTCCCAAAGGAAGAAGAATAAGATGAAGGCTAACAAAAATGAAAATATCATTAGCTTGGATAGTGAAGACTTGAAAATGACGACTGAGGAAATAGTTGAAGTTGCGCATACAAGCTTCAAAACCACAAAGGAGGGACAAGAAGAGATTCCAGGTACAGTTACCATCTACTCAAATCTTTGTGTGAAGCGGTTGAAGATGTTAAAATTGCTTTCAATTGTTCAGTCCCAACCATTGAGTCATAGAATCCACTAGAGACTTCAAAAGTAGAACCAACTACAATAACAATTCCAGTCCCACCAATAAAATTTAAAGTGTCGGGAGGATTTCTTGATCTAGGAACTCCAGAGTTTAACGATGTTGGCAAGGACATCAAAGAGATAACCATAGATTTCTTGTTAATGGATATGATTGAAGTATACGCAATACAGAGTGTTGTAGCTGCAAAAATAAAAGTGTGAGAACGTTCCTTGGTTAAGCAAGTGAAGGCCGCAAACAAAAATATCAATAAAAAGAAATTAGGGTGATTCCATGAAGATGGGTAACACTTTTTGGCCAAATTTGGCGATGAAAACCTGAGTTTTTACTCATGTGCTAGATAGAAGCCCTCAAAACACATATATGCCATGTGAATTTTGACTTGTAGTAAAAAAACAAATTGTAGAATATTATGTTGGCTTCATAGTGATATTTTTTTTAAAATATTCCAATGTCATTTAATGTGTGAATTTTTGCATTTAATGAACTATGTGACCTTAAAAATTTGAAGAAGCTAATAAGTGGCGCATGTCCACATAGAGTAATTCAATCTTGCATTAATAATTTTAAAAATATATATATATGAGCATAATCTACATAAAATGCAGTGTGATGTGCATATTTTTTTGTTAATTTTTTTCGCATTATACAATTATTTATTATTTTTCGAAAGTGACCACATTCGATTTCAGCATCGTTTTAAACACATATTTGTCCACGTAAAGGAATTTTTTCTATTTTTTCAAAAATTGAAAAACCAAAGATACCCTTTTGAAGAGGACACGTCGATATGTGATGTGTGCATTTTTAAGAATTTTTTGGCTGTGTATGTTTAACTCTGCGGATTTTTGTTTGAGATGCTTCGAAGTTGCAGTGTGGTTTTCTATGTATAAGTTTTAGAAGTAATTAAAAAATAAATTTCATATGAATGCCAAAATGCATGTATTATACCTAAATGGATAGAAGATTCGTTGGTGAATTTATCGGTATCAACTCCGCTTAGTTATGTGCTAGGAATGGCAGGGTTTACACCTCTGAAAGGCACAGGAAATTTTTCATTTGTTTGAATGTGGGATAAGTCTATTTTCGTAAGCCCTTGACCGAGGCGAGGTATTAGCTCGGTCGAGATCCTATATTAGTGCACATAGATTAGTCCTTTATATAACTTCTTTCAAGGTCTCTGGCAATTTCCAGAAGCATAAGGGAATGTCCATATCTAGTTAATTCACCTGTTACAGTGCAGGTTCTAGCACTATTTTTTTTAATATGGCATCGACATTTATCAAAGGAAATGAGTAGTAATCATTAACATAGGTTTTGAAATTCATAGTAGATTGCATGATCCATATTTATGTGAATAGTATTCATTAACGTATGTTTTTTCAATTCACAATCGATATTTATCAGCCTTTGGTGGCAAACACAGTTTCCTTCCTTTGATTTGTGTCCTTTTCTTTCGATGATCTACTCTAGATAATAATTCAAGAACATTTTCTTCTTCCATGCATATATTTATATTTATTTGATTATTTGATCTCTCTGGTAGAGTTGATAACCTTGCATTATGTTTATTCAAGAGCTTTCTTTTCTTCTTTAGAATGGAATTCTGATGCAAAGAAGTGTTTGGAACTACCCTAACTTCATTTTATTTAGTCACAAACGTAGAAAGCACATGATCTTTGACATTAGGAACATAATTTTCATGAATATTTTCAAAATATTTTTCACCCTTCAAATTTTCTTTACGGTGGGGGAATAGAAACACCCTTATTTTACTAACCAACCAAGCACCCATGTGCTATCCTTAGAAGCAAGGTTATCTTTAGCTTTTTCAATATTTAGAACATGCATTTCTAATATTTAGTTAGTTGGTGTTCTATGTTTAGATGGGGCACATGGATCAAGAAATATCCATAATTAGGTAGGGCATTATCTCTAAGAAAGAAGATGCATCTTGTATTCTTTAGTGGGTGCTCTAATTTAGGAAACATTATCTATACAAGGAGGGATAGGTTGGGGTTAGGGTTTCTTATCTTAATTGAGGCACAACACTAGATAGGTTATGGGTTTCTTCTCCTAATCTAGGCATGCCATTGGAGAAGTTATCTTTGTAAGCCATATAGCCTTTCATAGTCTATAAAAGAAAGGCATGGCGAGAGTGTGAGACATTCAGTTTTGAGCTATTGGTTTTGTAACTTCTTATCTGAGTAATAAAAGTTATGTGTGATCTAGTGCTAATATCTACATGATGTTACAATTTCCAAAATTCTAATATTTATGCATATTAACACATAGTGATCCATTGTTGGGAGTTTTTCCATTTAATGCAGTGTTTTCACTAGTGAGTATAGTCTAGGTTTCTGAGTCTAAACAATGCACTATTTTGAGAGGTGTTTAGTTAGTTTTAGTAATGGTTTTTCTCACTAGGATTGCAGAGCTATGTATCATAAATTAAATTCCAACAACAAGTGTGTTTATGACACCAAAGTTTTTGTGCAGGATGGTAATGTGAGTTAGTGTTCAGATACCTACGTATATGCATCTTTTTCTAGTATACTTGATGAGATAAAAACTTGTCATCCTTCTTAGTGACCCATACATCCAAAAAAGACATGCAACTATATTCCTCAATTTCCCTAGTGGATTTCATGTATTTATATTTCCTATTGGGATCCTCTTCTCTGATTAACTTAACTACTAAAGGGGATGTACAATAAATGGTATACCAATTTGACATCTTAGAAAAAATAAAGATAACCCTGCTTCAATGGGTGCTTGGTTGGTTAGTAAAGTAAGGGTGTTTCTATTCCCCCACCGTAAAGAAAATTTGAAGGGTGAAAAATATTTTGAAAATATTCATGAAAATTATGTTCCTAATGTCAAAGATCATGTGCTTTCTACATTTGTGACTAAATAAAATGAAGTTAGGGTAGTTCCAAACACTTCTTTGCATCAGAATTCCATTCTAAAGAAGAAAAGAAATCTCTTGAATAAACATAATGCAAGGTTATCAACTCTACCAGAGAGATCAAATAATCAAATAAAGATAAATATATGCACGGAAGAAGAAAATGTTCTTGAATTATTATCTAGAGTAGATCATCGAAAGAAAAGGACACAAATCAGAGGAAGGAAACTATGTTTGCCACCAAAGGCTGATAAATATCGATTGTGAATTGAAAAAACATACGTTAATGAATACTATTCACATAAATATGGATCATGCAAGCTACTATGAATTTCAAAACCTATGTTAATGATTACTACTCACTTCCTTTGATGAATGTCGATGCCATATTTAAAAAAATGGTGCTAGAACCCGCACTGTAACAGGTGAATTAACTAGATATGGACATTCCCTTATGCCTCTGGAAATTGCCAAAGACCTTGAAAGAAGTTATATAAAGGACTAATCTATGTGGAACAGAGCCCCAACAAAGAAAAGAATTATGTGGCATTTTTAATCAGAGGATTAACCGCAAGAATACTTGGAGATGTAAGTACGATCAATGAAACTCTAACCTAGCATCACCACCGGAGCTTAGGAAAGAATATTGAATGCAACAGAATGTAGGACCTATGCTTGAGTCAAATGATTTGAATGTAGAGGATTTTTTTTAAATCCCATATTTACCCAAAGAAAAAGAATTAGACCAGACAGTGTACCACTTGGAACCAGAAGGGACTATAGAGAATTCCATAAAAATACCAAATATATGTAGCAGTGGATAGTCAAAAAGAATATTATTAAGCCCCCTCATATAAGCTAAAGGTATTTGTTAGCTAAACACATGTTTTCATATCCCATGCATTTGCCTATTATAGAACTATTCCCTTCTGCCCCCACAACCTCTTTTTATAATTTTTTCGACACAGGCACCTCGACCGAGTCCATACCTCGACCGAGGTATTTATTAACCCTCGGTCAAGGTTTTAATACCTCGACCAAGGGTTAAGAAAATACCTCGGTCGAGGGCTGAACAAAACCTCGGTCGAGGGCTTGATAAAAGCTCGGTCGAGATATTAAAACCTCGGTCGAGGGCTTGTTAAACCCTCGACCAAGGTATGTTTTTCTGTTTTTGCCGAAATGTGCTTGCCAAAAAGTGTTACCCAGGTCTGCGGATTCACCCATTAGTAGTACAAGAAACTTAGCAGAAGACGAAGGCATGGAAAGAAAACTACCAGAGAATCGACAAGGAAGTAGCTATAGCTTGTAAAAACTTTGCAGAAGACGAAATAACAAAAGAAATGGTGCTAGACACGAGTGTCACTCAACTTGGTGAAATATTCTAAGAAATTAGGAAGAAGGCCACACAGCTTGAAGAGCAAGTAAAACCAAGAACACCCCCGCAGGTAATAGAGGAAAGAAGAGAAGTAGCAATTGAAGCTGCAAAGAAGATAGAAGAAACAGAAATGATATGTGCCAAGGTTGTCGACAAAGTCTCTCAGACTTGGGAACCACTAATGGATGATGAGAAATCAAAGAAAATTGCAAATGAGATGACTTCCCTTAAAGCAAATATTACTCATATAATGAATGACATGAAGGAGCTACCCTTAGCGCAGAAAATGGCTAAGGCAACGGAGATGAGGAAATTACAGCAGTAAGTAACAGTGTTGCACACACAACATCAACACTGTGTGGAAAAGGTGGAAGAGATGCAGGATGAAGCAAAAAGAGTTACAGGCATAATTCAATCTGTACATTAGAAGGTGTATGAAGCAACGACATCACTAGAGAAGATAATGCCGGAATATGTCAGCTCTAACCTTGTGGGACAATTGCAGAAAATAGAAGAAGAAGTGTGGTTGGAAGCCGAGAAAGTGGCGAAAATCTTGGAATATTTTCATAGTAAATTCAGCACAAGGAAGGACATGGAGGAATAGCTTTGAGTGGCTTGGGATGAGCCACGGGTGAGTGTTGGGGGCCTATTGGGCCTAGGGAAAGGAAGGAAGAATTCACTTAGAATTATACCCGAGTATGGAGAAGGGCTAAAGAAGAAGAGAAAGGAGATGTGACAGCTGCAGCGACAAGAAAGAAAAATAGAAAAAAGATATGACAGAAGTAGTGACATGATGGAAGAAGAAGGAATATGCGCAACAAAAGAGGAAGTTGTGACAGAATGAAGGAGTGCGACAAGGGAATATGTGATGAAATAACAGTATTAGAAGGCACGCAAAGGCGTGCAAGTGGCATAATGGCTAGAAAACGATAGTAAGGTGTGACTGTTAGAAAGTGGCAGGCCATAATGATTGAGGGTACAATTTTGGATAGATCCGGTGGAAACCAAATGTATGCAGGTATCTTTGTAAGGAAGGATGTTAGTGCCTACCATTAGGTGTTACTAGAATAGGAAAGACAACCTATTGGGTAAGTATAGGACGCCGGCTGAGAAAGAAACAGTAAAAGAGTCTATAAATGAAGGAACCCAATTTGTATGAGGGTTAGCCTCTCTATTGTTAGATCTGTATTGTTATATTGTTAGTTGCTCTGTATTTTGTTGTTTGTTAGTGTTGCTGAGTGCATATGAGTTGAAGAATATACATCTGAGTGCGCAGAAGTATAGGAGAGGTTGAATCGATCCAAGTTGTGTGTGTATCATTAGTAAATATGAGTAGAAAGAAAGTAGAGAGAATATTAGAGAGCATGAGAGGAAGAAAGAGTCTTTAAAGATAGAGAAGAAGATCGAGAATAGAGTCGACAGCTTAGTGCACAGATGAAAGGTGCATATATTTATCATGCCAGATGAAGAGCACCTTTGTGGTTTTTGTCTGGATGGGTTTCCACAATATATCTTGTGTATATGTGTGAATGTTGAATATGTTTGAGTTACTTGTTTAAATGTTGCATTGTATAGATGATTACAGATTTGTTTATGAATGAATAGATGTATATCAATCGCATTGTATCAATTGAATACAAGTATGTTGCATAAAGGTTATTGTTATAATAAGTTGCATAAGATAAGTTGGGTCATATTATAATTGTTCAAAGTAAGCATAGATAATCCACCTGCATGCTTTTTTGATCTCCTTAGTAAGGGACCGAGGTACTATAAATCCCCCACCCAACTGTGGAAACATGGTTCTGGCAGTTACCCATTGAGAGAGATATATCGAGCAAGACCGCATCTGCATCGCAAGTGCTACCGATTGAGATCTTCTCTATCAAGCCAATATCTTGGGATTTGTTGCGCTAAGAAGAAAGGACTGAACCTAGGTCAAGATTCTTGGAGGAGGGCGAAAATCAAACATACGCTCCTCTCAGTATGATTTAAAACAATTTCTTATGACAGGACACGCTTAGCCACATATTTCTTATAGTACTTCTTCAAGAAATATTATTCTTCATATCAAGAAGGTGTTGAAAAAAATCCACTAGATCTTTTGGCTTCTCTAGATTTATTACCGGTAGCTTCCCAATCCATAGTTCTCCATGTGGACAAATCGGGTTATGCAGTTTGTGATCATTTCCCTATAATAAATTCTAATAACAAACTTGAAACCTTTAAATAATGCAGTTTATTCCACAACGGATTATAAGTGAGTTGGATCCCTGTCTCCTTATCTAGAAAAATGAATCTAACGCTTGAAGATGCCTGGATTCCCTGATTTCTTGTTGAAGAACGTTCTCTATCTTCCAGAGTTGCAGAGAAGCCTGCTGTCCTTGGTGGAGATTTGACAGCAAGGCCATTCCATCCACATGTTTGATGGAATCGTTGAAATAAGAAAGTCCTCTGACAACCAACTCATCATGACTAGATATGAAGATGGAAAGCTGCTGAAGCTCAAGGGTTCATCCGCAAGATTTCAGAACTATGCCTACCTCTCTCAGCATGGAGAAGGTAATATGTCATCTAGCTCATTGTGGCATGCAAGATTTGGTCATCTAAATTATAACAGTCTTCGCTTGTTGAAAAAGAATGGTGTATTTGGCTTTCCCACCATTCCTAAAGAGAAGAATAAATGTGATGCATGTATATTAGGGAAACATAGTAAGCTTCCATTCCATGAATCTAATTTCAGAGCAAGTAGGAAATTAGAACTAGTACATTCTGATTTGTGTGGCCCAATGCCAACTCCTTCAGCAAATGGGAATAAGTATTTTATGACATTTGTTGATGACTACTCACGAATGTGCCGGATTTACTGTTTAAAGACAAAGTTAGAAGCATTTCAAAAATTCAAAGACTTTCATGCATTGATTGAAAAACAAGCACAATAAAAAATTGGTACACTTCGTACTGATAATGGAAAAGAATACACTTCAA
>LPNX010304261.1:152482-172061 GCA_001517045.1 Pseudotsuga menziesii
AATAGATATTTCTTATGTTGTTGGCATACTTTCAAGGTTCATGCATAAACCTTGTAAAGGACACTGGTTAGCTACAAAAAGAGTTCTAAGATACTTGAAGGGGACTCAAGACGTTGGACTCAAGTACTCTAAAGTGGATGACTTCAAACTTATTGGGTACTCAGACTCAGATTTTGATGGCGATAAGGAGACAGGAGTATCAACTTCTGGATACACTATGAGGCTTGGATCAGCAGCTGTCTCATGGAGATCACGCAAACAATCAGTTCCGACAGATTCAACAACAGAAGCAGAATACATGGCTGCAGCTGAAGCAATGAAAGAAATAGTATGGTTCAGGAAGATACTTGAAGATTTGCAAGAAAAACAAGAGAACTCCACTCCATTACTGGTCGACAATACTTCTGCAATCAAGCTGGCTAATAATCCTAGATTCCATGATCGAACCAAACACATCAACACAAAGTATCATTTGATTCGACATCATGTAGAGGCCAAGACAGTCCATCTTCGACATTGTTCCACAAATGATCAAGTTGCAGACATCTTCACCAAAGCGCTTGGATGAGAAAAGTTTGAAAGGTTCAGAAACATGCTCGGACTTACGAACACCCCTTCGGATTAAGAGGGGGATTGTTAGAATATAATCCGTTAGGGTTATATTATGTAAATAAATAAATAAATAAATAGTAGGAAGCCAAATAGGCTGAGTGGAAGGTGAAACCCAACTGCCATGTGATTTGTATAAATATAGGCATTTGCATTGGAATAATAATCAATCGGGAGTTATTACCAACAAGATCTAAATACTAGCAGGAAAATTATGCTCTTCTCATTTAATTTTAACCTCATATCACTTTTTCCTAGTGGAATTATAGTGGAATGGTTTTGAATTGTTGATCTCATCGGGGTGTAGATATAAACTAGAGAATTTTTCATCAGTGATTTCATGTCGACTTGTGATCATTGGATTGATACCTTGATTAGTGATTTGGAAGCTTAAAAAAAATAATGAGTGTGATTGTTTCCAAAGCACAACTTTAACATGTGGATACTTCAAGATCATTCAACACTTAGCACCATCTCTTTATCAATGTTTGAGCATAGCAATGGTATTCATCCATTTGTTTTTGCCACTCTCGGTGATCGGATACTCGAGTTCTTCATGCAAAATAAACTCTCTATGAGCCTACATCTATTAACTGGTCCACAAGCATCTCATGTGTGAGTGTTGTCAACACTCTTCGTGAGCTCTTCCTCCTTTACATTTGGTGTAAATAATGTAAAGGATGACATCTTATAATGAAACTAGAATCCATATCATGTGTAAAACACAAGATATTCCTTCACTCAAGATTGCAACAGACTTGCCACAGGATCTTGGAAAACATGAAAAATCACCTAGTCTTGATGATCCAAAGGAAAAGGAAAATTATCGTTTATAACTGCTCCTTAGTCCATTTTGTTATGGTTAATATCATCCTCAAAGAAAATGGAAACAACATATTTATCGATAAAAATATCCAAACATTTTTTAACATCTTCAAATATAATAGCCGTATTATGTGGATTGAGACTATCCTCTTGTTCATCAAACAATTCTTATTTGGTCTCATTAAATTTTGGTAGCTTTGTTTGAAGACTATTATTTTAATTTTCAAAAGAATGAAGAGAAACATTTCCTACCACCTGATCCTCTTGCAAATGTGAAAATTCATCAACCTGAACTAATTCACTGCCTAGAATTTACATGCAAACAATTTCAGAGATCTTAATTTCATATACTTCTTCATGAGACAAGATTTCAGTGAATAAAATGAGATGAAGAAACCTTTAATTGTTGTCCTAACTTGTATTTTGATCATGCAAAATATGGAAAACACGCTGTAGACCTTCATCTATCTAAGGAGAGGGAACATGAGTATTTACATTAGGATCATGACAAGTTTCATTTTCAGCCAAAGGGAGCTCTACTGTTTGCTGAATATTTTCTTGAGTACGATGGAAACTAGTCTCTCCTATTTCCTCTTGATTATTATATAAATCGGATAGGCTTTCCTTGATTTCTCCCTCCATTAGTTCATCATGATCAATATTAATTCCTATGTGTTAAAAAAATATTTTCAATATTTCCACAGAATTTTTCAACCAACAGTAAAGAAAGGTAGCTTTCTTTATAATTTTTGCAAAATAATGAATATAAATATTCAAGGGAATAAAGACTAGCAAGTCTTGATCTTTCGTACCATGATCTTGCTTCTCCTTCCAAAGTAACCATAAACATCTTCGAATTCTTCATGAAATTCAACTCTTAGTTTAAGTATGTGCATATGAAACTTAACTAAATGTAGAGCAACATCATCTCCTTCCTGATCTCTAAATCTTGGAAAGTATGACTGCCATTCTATATGGGGAAGGAGATTTGGAAATCCAGGAATATGAGCATTATTCATAGGAGCATACCTTGCATATTGTGAATCCATGTTGAGACAGTGGAGTCACCAATGAAACTTTGATTTTTGGATCTTGCTGACAGTGGAGTCATCTTGTGAATGATATACATCCTTCATGTGCCTAACCTCTTTCCACCTTCAGAAATTAGATCTAGTATTTTCCATTTCTCCAAAGAAAGGTTCAACTTTCATTCCCTGGATATTATGCCAAAATGTTATCACTCAGAATTTCTTTGGGTTGTATCAAAGAAACCCCAAGGTAACCACTACAACAACAATCTATCTTCTTTGGTACGATGTCTATATTGGTAGATAAGGGGAAGGTTTATAATGTGGTCTGTAAGGTTGGAGTATATGTACCATTGGGCATGGAGTAAAGATTGTTTGAATAATAATAAGAAATATGATGGGTTCTCTGATACATGGTTATGGTTGTCAAAGGCAAGATTGATGACACTTTCTTTGACACTTAAATTATTATTGTAGCTGAAAGTTGAATGGAGATGACAATCCACTACAATAAAGCATCAAATAAAGATGAATTATAAAGTATCTTTGGAGGGAAAAAGTGAAAATACTTTGAATATATGAGACATAGCATCAAACCAAACCAAGGAAGAATTTTGAAACATTTAATCTTATTCAAATATTAGAAGACAACAAAGAAGATTCTCAAACATTTAAACTTATTGAAATATTAGAAAACAACCAATTCAAATAAATTTACTAAGAAGAAAACATTCACCATAAAAAAGCACATAAAAAAAATATCATCACATGAATATTTGGTCCATACACTCTAGAACTTCTAATCCAGTCAGATTCAATTGATATCTTAAAAAAATATATACAAGATATTCTTGAACAAACCCTAATCATCTATGTGCTAAAAATAACACTATTTTAAACAAGTGCCTTAAAATATGGAACTAATCTTTATCCTGAAAATTTAGGATTGAATTACAAATTCTAATTTATCCAAAAGGTACTCTGCCACCAAATCTAAAACTAAAATACTTCTTTTCCTTGAATTTTGGGATGATTGATTGTGAGTTGAGAGCTACAAAGAGAGTCAATGCTAAACCCGCAAGAGCCACGTTTTTTCTTTAATCTCACAATTACACTCCTCTCGGTATCATCTGAAACAATATCTAATGACAAGAGACGCTTAGCCACATATTTCTTATCGTACTTCTCCAAGACATATTATTCTTCATATCAAGAAGGTGTTGAAAAAACTCCACTGGATATTTTGGATTCTATATATTAATTACCAGTTGCTTCCCAATCCATAGTTCTCCATGTGTACAAACTGGGCTATGCAGTTTGTGATCATTTCCCTATAAGAAATTCTAATAACAGACGTTAAACCTTTAAATAATGCATTTTATTTCATAGGGGATCGTAAGTGAGTTGGATCCATGCTTCCTTCTCTAGTGGAAATTATCTAACTCTAATATGTGTCCAAATCTAAATACCAGTAGGAAAATTATGCCCTGCCCGTTTAATTTTAAACTCATATCACTTCTTCCCAGCAGAATGATTTTGAATAGTTGATATCGTCCGGGTGTAGATATAAACTAGATAATTATTCCATAGTGATTTCATGTTGACCTGTGATAATTGGATTAATAGCTGGATTAGCGTTTTGGCAGCTGAAAAATAATGAGCGTTATGGTTGCATGAGCACAACTTTCACATGTGGATATTTCCAGATCATTCAACACTTAGTGCAATCTCTTTATCAACGTTCAAGCATAGAAACGGTATTCATCTGTTCTTTTGGCCACTCTAGCTGATTGGATACTCGGGTTCTTCATGCAAAATAAACTCGGTACGATCCTACATTTATTAACTAGTCCCCAAGCATCTCATGTGTGATTGTTGTCAACACTCTTCATGAGCTCTTCCTCCTTCACATTTGGTGTAAATAATTTCTTGGGAAGCTTATATTTGGCATGTAATCACTTGCATGTTATCTTTTGTATGCTTTTGATGCATTGGTTTTGATGGACACGTAGGAACACCCTCGACAACTACAAGATAAGAAAGATATTTTCCTATTCCAAATTGGTTACACTATGTTCAACAAGGCTATGTCAATGAATCTTCTTTATCTAAAATCATCCAACAGTTGGCCAGTAATCCTTATTTTGTACCGCATTACTCTTGGGATGGTTCTTCTCTGAAATACAAGGGTCATCTAGTGCTTCCCCAAAGCACAGATCTTAAACATGTGGTATTCTATGAACTCCAAGCTTCTCCATCAATAGGGCACTCTGGGTTCCTCAAAACGTATGAGTGGGCATGACGTAACTTCCTTTGGAAGGGAATGAAATGAGAAATTCAATAGATTGTTGCCGAATGTGCTCCCTGTCAGTGCCACAAGGGTGAAACTGCACTCCTTCCTATATTTCTCGATCCTTTACCCATCCCTACAAGGAATTGGAAATATATTTCGATGGATTTCACTCAAGGGATCCCTAAATCTAGAGGGAAGACCATAATCTTGGTTTTGGTTGATCGACTCTCCAAATATAGTCATTTTTTTCTCTTAGCCATCCATATACCGCCCCCTAATTTGCACAAATTTTCATGGACTAGATATTCCGTCTTCATGGAATCCCATCTTCTATTGTCTCAAACTGTGATGCAACTTTCACAAGTCATTTTCTCCTCACTGGCACCAAACTGAATATGAGTTTAGTTTATCACCCACCAACAGATGGTCAGACTGAAGTCATCAACAAATGTTTGGAAACTTATCTTCGTTGCTTCACCTATAAACAAAAACATCAGTGGGAAAAGTAGCTCCCTCTCGTTGAAGGGTGGTACAATACTTACTACCATACTGCATCTAAAATGACTCCATATCAAGCATTTTATGGTCAGGTACCTCCAATACTCCTTCCATACACCCCCAACAATTCACCAGTTCAAGAAGTTGACATGGTTCTTCAAAACCAAGATCGGATTCTTCACATTCTGCAAGACAATATTCACATGGAAAGAAACTGCATGAAACAACAAGGCGATCAACACCATTCTAAGCGCACTTTTCAAGTCGGTGATATGGTTTTTCTTTGTCTACATCCTCACAAGCAATCCTCCTTGAAACTCAAAGCGCATCAGAAGCTCGCTCCAAAGTTCTATGGGCCATATACTGTTCTTCAAAAGATTGGGTATGTTGCTTATAAATTGGAACTTCCTCCTTTTTCTCACATTCTCCCAGTATTTCATGTCTCTTGTCTTAAGAAAGTGATTGGCACCAACATCACAACACAAATTGTTTACCAGAACTGAGTAATGAAGGATCCATCATTTTGGAGTCGGAGGCCATCCTCAATAAGTGCACTCGTAAACTTCACTCTTGTTAGGATTATTAATCCTCCCTTGTCCAAATTTGGTCATATGTCTAAATCAGGAGTCATGTCCAAATCGGGAGTCCATCCAGTCTATTTATAGTCATTAACACCATTGGGTTCACTTGACCTAATTGGGGCACATGTTTCAGTTACTAAAGTGTGGGGAACACTAATTGAGGCTCACTGCCACTGATTGTACTTGATTTCATTAGTTTAGGAGCCTCCTAGACCAATCCCTACAATTTAGGAAGCCACTGGGAGTGCCGAAACCAACCAAGGTCAGTTCACTTCAGTTGATGACTAGTCAAGCTAAGTTAGGAGTCAGTTACATTCAGTTCCAGTCCTCTGCATTCAGTTAGCGCTAGGTCTACTTGACTACACTCATGTGGGGTGCATTTCTCACCTACCACAGTCAGTTAACCTTAGTCAACACTGAATGGAACACTTGAGTTGTGTTTTAGAGCTCCGATGAACTCCGGTTATGGTTTAGACAAGGTTAGTTAACTATTGAGTCCTCCGATAGTGATTTAGACAAGGTCTTGGTTACCTACAGTCAAGTAGAGTCTAATCAATTCAAAATTCCTCATGTGGATTCGAATTGCTTGTGGCTATTAAAGCCATTGTACTTCATTGTAATTATCTATCTAATTACTCTTTGATTAATGAAAAGCATTCACAGCTGCAAGCCATTTTTGCACTGTTTCATTCTTCAATAACTGAGTAAATTGTGTGATCTATCATGTGAGTTGTGTGTTTGTCTACAAATCTATGTGCTCAATTTAATATGGTATCAGAGCCTCGACGGACAAGGTACTTCTCCTCCTCAGATCTACTACTGGATCATTTTTTTGTTTTACAGGTACAACTTCGAAATGATTTCATCTCTGATGAGACAAGGTCTCTGTCGGGTGTCTATTGGACTCGGTAAAGAGTGTTTTATTAAGATTAACTGGCTGAATAAAAGTGATGGATATTTTGGAACAATAGAAACAGGTCTTTTTCCTAGATTGCGCTACCTCATTAGATCTATTGAAGACCCAAAGGAACTCTGGACAAGATTGGACAGAACCATTGGAATGATTTATGAGGATCATAATAGCACTTTGGAGAGCACATCCAGCACCATAATCATCCTTGATCCAAAAATCTCGGCCTCCACTCTCTTTGATGAAGTTTTTCAAGATAAAGAAGAAGCAGAAGCTTCTACACAGTCAATTCGAATTGAAGACAGTCTCCATGCAGTGACTCCTTCTCCTGATGCTCCGGAAGTTCATGAGATCTATGATATCTCATATTCTCATATTATTGAAATAGAATATGACATTTGAATCTCTGATATTGAATAAAAATTATGCTGCACTTCCATGCAAACATTCACTGGTGATTTTCCTTTAAATTCTATGCAAAATTTACTAGTAATTGCTTCCGAAAGTGAAGAGAAATTTGATTTTTATCCCTCTAATGTTGCTGTTGGAGTGAAAATATGTGATACCTTGGATATTTTGGAAGAAATATCAGATTACCAGAGTGATCCATTCGCTCCCCATGATCTATATTTTCCATCAAATTCCTGCAGGATTACATGCACCAAAATTTAGAATTTTGAAGAAGAAGAAAGTTGTGCATCCACCGTCTCAGTTAACCATTTATTTGAATCTGATATTAACCTTATTGGATCTAATATGATATTATTTAGATCTGATCTGATATTTCTTGGTTTAATATATCAAATTCATAATCTTTCAGTACCGCTTGTAGCTGTTCTCATCAACGGTGTGAAGAAACAAGTACCGCAAGTCTCCTACAAAACTGCTTATGGGATTTGATTCCATTTCATAGTTTTGGATCTGTTTTGAAACTATTTAGATCTGATTTAATTTATGATCTGATATTATTCGGTTCATATTTTAAAATCCAAAAGCCTTCATTCATGCTTGTAGCTTCTCTCACCAATTCCAGTGTGAAAAATCAAGTACCGCACTTTCTCTTCAAAACTGTTGATGGGGATTTGGTGTTAGTTTCCCCATATGAGGTTGCTGATATTTTATTATGTGATTCATTATCTGTTTCAGAAGCTATATCATACTATGGATCTCAATCATTCTCTCTCAATAGTCCCAGTGCTTCTCTACCATCGATGACATGCTCATCTCCTCACAGAACTAGTAAAGAGGAAGATTTTCTGCATCCGCCTGGACACCTGCTCCTAACAATTGGGGCTGTTCTTACCACTCATGGTTTGCTGTTCATGGCTGAAACATATTAGTTTCTTGATTTTTCCTAACATTCTCTGAATTCTCAATAACCTTTTCTCACTTTTCAGTTGACTTCAGTTTCTCTACATGGGTCCAGTCTTCATCCGGCAGCTGTCTATATTTCTGATTTAGTTGAGCATATCATTCTGATTCCAAAGAGGAAGATTCCTCCAAACATAATGATGGAGAGGTTCACATGCCAGGCCCCAGGATACCTGTGCACAGAAGAACCAGATTGATCCTGATTCTACCTGCTTAATTAGAAGGGGGGATTTTTTTCCATGTGGTTTTTCCCCAGCACCTTGTTTTTGAGCAGTTACTTTACTTTACTTGATGTAATGGGTGACCTATGGTCTTAGTTACCAAGGCCCATATATTGTCCAAGTTAGCATTCAGGAGGGGTGTTAGGATTATTAATCCTCCCTTGTCCAAATTTGTTCATATGTCTAAATCGGGAGTCCATCCAGTCTATTTATAGTCATTAACACCATTGGGTCCACTTGACCTAATTGGGGCACATGTTTCAGTTACTAAAGTGTGGGGAACACTAATTGAGGATCACTACCACTAATTGCACTTGATTGCATCATTTTAGGAGCCTCCTAGACCAATCCCTACAATTTAGGAAGCCACTGGGAGTGCTGAAACCAACCAAGGTCAGTTCACTTCAGTTGATGAGTAGTCAAGCTAAGTTAGGAGTCAGTTACACTCATTTCTAGTCCTCTACATTTATTTAGTGCTAGGTTTACTTGACTACACTCATGTGGGGCGCATTTCTCACCTACCACAGTCAGTTAACCTTAGTCAACACTGAATATAACACTTGAATTGTGTTTTAGAGCTCTTATGAACTCTGGTTATGGTTTAGACAAGGTCAGTTAACTATTGAGTCCTCTGATAGTGATTTAGACAAGGTCTTGGTTACCTACAGTCAAGTAGAGTCTAATCAATTCGAACTTCCTCATGTGGATTCGAATTGCTTGTGGATATTAAATCCATTGTACTTCATTGTAATTATCTATCTAATTACTCTTTGATTAATGAAAAGCATTCACAACTGCAAGCCATTTTTGCACTGTTTCATTCTTCAATAACTTAGTAAATTGTGTGATCTATCATGTGAGTTGTGTGTTTGTCTACAGATCTATGTGCTCAATTTAATAGCTCTTGGTCCATCACAGAGATCTTAATTCAGTGGCACAACATGCAACTGGAGGATGCTACATGGGAACCACTCCTTCAGATTCAACAACAGTTTCCACAAATAAATCTTTAAGGACAAAGCTTTTCTAAGAGGAAGGGGATGTTAAGAACCTGTGTCAATCCTCCTCTTTATTTCGTTAGTATATTTTGTTGGATGCATATGCTTTGTAAGTCGTCCCGTTAGTATGTTGTATTATCCCACATTCATGGGGAGTAATAGTTGTTTAGATTGGACTTGGCATATAAGTGAGCATTGAGGACAATGAAGGTATCCTACATTTCTTTGTATTGAGCTTGATCAAATGAGGTTTCCCCCTTGAAGTGGCCTGCGATCAATAAAATCTCTTATGTGCTCTATTATTTCTATTATACCGTGCATTCTCATTGTTTATTGGAGGAGGTTCCTCACACAGTAGTCAGTTAAATATTGAGTTCAAGTCAGTTATCATTCAATTCAAGTAAGTTAAAATTCAATTTAAGTCAGTTAACATTTAGTTCTAGTCAATTAACATTTAGTTAAACATAGTTAATATTCATTTCAAGTCAGCTCACTTTCAGTTGAAGACAGTGAACATTCAGTTAAAGCTAATTATTGAAGAAATCAAGGGCGCTAACGTTTGCATGGAGTGAGTTATAGTTAGCTCCTCCTTGTGAATGCACTATGTGGTGTTGTCTATATGTTTAGTAAGTATCTTATGTGCTACATTCTGCATGCTATGGTTTTTTTCTTGTTATTAATTTGCTAGGCATTTGGAAAGTTCAATACAATTACATACAGTTTTTTTTGGAGGGTTACATTGGATCTTTCTTCTCTACTGATGTGGTGATATCTCTTATCGGGCAATTTTCTTATGTGTTGTAAACCATTCTTTGCAAATCTATCTATCATACTCAAAGAATTGTTGGGTTTTTCATCCTCCACGGTTGGAGGGTTTTCCTAGGTTTCATAAGTGCTGAAATTGTTTGATAAAACTTTTAAAGTTTAAGCAACTCTGATTTTCTCAAACATAAGCAAAATTACCGTTGTATTTGAAGGTGCAATGATTTTAATTATTACGTTTGTGATGAAATGGTCATTTATGTATGTTGTATGTGTAAATATATTTTATTACGATGTGATTATATTTATGCATCTGCACATGCATTTAATTGTTTATGAATTTTGTATTATGCCCTAGAGCGAATTTTGGAAGCCCATAATTTTTTCATGTCGCCTTATGTTTATAAGAATGATGGATGGGGACATTACATAGTGGCATTAGAGCTTCTAGTTACAACACCAGGGTTGTAGCGGCAAGAAAATCCACACTTATAGCAAAGAATTAGAAATACATCCACAAAAATGGGGTTTTGCTGATTGACAGATAAGGGGCCAGAACTAATTTCAAAATAGTTCTCCTTATTTCCAAATTGAAATTTTATACAATGCAAAATCCCAAAAAAATGGGAAATTTGAGGTGGATCCCACTAGTTCCATTGGGCAAGAGAGGTATGACATAGACCAACCACACTAGAAGGACATGCAGGTAGCCAGCATTCAGAATATGCAGGTGCCATAAATAGAGGTCCACATGGGTATCATGAAGAGAATTTTGAAGGTGATTTGTGGATAAGAGTCCACGAGCACGATGAAGAATAAGTCCGCTGGAGTCAACGAAGAAGAATCCACGGGGTGTTGCAGAAAATGGTCTACAAGCACTGTAGAGGAAGGTCCACGAGCATGGTGGAGAAGAGCTCTACAAGGGTTCCATGAAGAGAAGTCCAAGGGGGAGCCACAAATAAGATTCTATGGGCATGGTAGATAAACGTCTATAGGAACTACAAATTTTATCCGTGAAGTGTAGCAGAGAAGAGGTTTACGAAAGCAACTAAGGAGAGTCCATGGGTGCAATGGACAAAGCCTGTGGGGTGCAGCAGAGAAGAGTGCTCCATGGGGGCCATGGAGAGAAGTATGTGGATACAACGTATTATAGTTCTGTAGCGGTCTTTGGTACACATTTGCAAGGGTACAAAAATGTGTCCTAAGGAATAGGCCCACGGGGAGAGGTTTGCGGTGGTCATCGAAACCCATCCGCAGGGGTGCAAAATTGTATCTTGAGGAAAATTATGTGATGCATCACCAATTCCACTTTGGAGTTCCATTACAGGGTTTTCCATGAGGTAGTCATAGAAAAGGATGATAAGGAAGGTTCGATCTCACATTGGCAATGTAGAAAGTTTTAAAAAAAAACTGGAGCCTAAAAGTTGTTTTGGCCATATTAGGAGTATTTTAGCTTGGAATTTAGTGATACATGAGATTTTTAGATGTCATTGATGAAGGTCACAATAATTTCATTGAGAAATTTGAGTCCAACCTTCTCCTTATTGGCAAAAAACTTGAAATATTGACTTTTAAAGATTCATGTTTGGAGACCCAACGAGGGCCCTATTTGGGATGAAATTACTATGGTGTAGTCATGGAGCCAAATTAGAGTTTTGGAGCCAAATTCCAAAAGGCGTGAATTCAGCGTGTGAAAAAAGGCCAAAATCTAGTATTCAAGAGCACTTTTTTGAGACTTTGGAAAGCTTATAGAAGATCAAACGGAACCCAGATGTGAAAACCATTTTTTTTAAACTCAAAATTTTATCTACTCTTAAAAACTTAAAACTTTTGTTATATGAAGTTTTTCTAGAAATGCTTAGTTTGGGAGATAACCAGTATTGCTAAAAATTCCAGTCTAGGAAAACATGCAAAAGTGAAAAGTAGTCAATTCTATAATTGTATAGAAGTTGACTGGAGCATTAGATTGGATATATGAAAGTTGTTGAGTGATCCTTGTTATACGTACTAACAACACTATATAGAAAAACATTTCTAGTTCTCTCTATATGTTCTTCTACATGTGGTTGAAGTTGGTCTCTGAAGCTAATTGTGCATGTAGAAAAAGTGTAGAATTGGGCAAAATCAACATTTTTGGGAGGATGCAACTTTCAGATCTAATATCAAAATGAATCATAAATATAGGAATTGTAAATATTATCCATAGGGGAACAAGGGTGCATAGTCATATTCTGAGCGAGGAATTCAAATGTCTATGAGATTCGAACAAAAAAGTATATGTAACCTTGATTTAACAAAAACAATGAAATAAGGGTAGTTTCAATAAATGCATAAATGGAACAAAAAAAAGAACCTAAGAACCATGTGAATTATTCCATGGGACTAATTCTATTAAATAATACCATTTTTATGGGTCATTGCATGCACTACTAAGATGCCTAATAAATATATCTATGATGCACAATGCTTGCAGTTGACAATCTTTGAACAAATGTAGCAGGGGGTAACAGGGAAATGGGAAAACATTTCCAAAAATAGATGGAAACCATGAACGATTGCCATGAACCCTATGAACATGACGAGGATTTCCTAGGAGAAAATATACAAGAAGGTAATGCCAAGATAAAATCCAATGGAAGGAGAGAGCAAATCACTCCCTAAGATTTGGTTGAAACAATGAGAATTTTAATTGAGAGGTTGATTAAGGTTCAAGAAGAGAAGAAACAAATTAATGATTTCATCCTTCATATCCTCACCAATATTTATCAAATGGATCATCTTGGAGCTAACCCAAGCAATGTTTCTCAAGAAAGGAAAAGTGTGGAAATCCACTCAAGAAGCCACACTAGAAAGAGGACTCCAAGTCCAAGAAAGGGTTATTTGAGCAGGGCACATAATGTATATTTTTCAAGGTCTTCTTCTAGTAGGTCATGTAATTCTCGAGGTTCTTGAAGTATCCCAAATAATATCTCTAGCATATTCGAATGATGTACTTTTAAAAGTATCCCATAAGGAGAATTCCGAAAGGCAAGGTCACCTACATTTGATGGAGAAAGTAAAACAAGACAAGAAGCAGAATCATGGATTCTTGGAATGAATAAATATTTCCAAATTCATGATTATTCAAGAAATGAAAGAGATAGAATTAATATCTATAATCTTAATGGCCGAGCCTCAATTTGGTGGGAGAACCTCATGCAAGTCAAGGGAATCAAAGAAAGACGGGTAAGATGGGATCAATTTAAAAAGTATTTTGAGGAAAAATACCTATCTTCTAGGTATTATGATAACAAGAGGAAAGAGTTCAATGAACTAAAATTGGGATAGAATTCAATGGGAACATGTGTAAATATTTTTGGAATTGTTGAGGTATTTATATTACATCAAAGATGAAATGGTAAAAATTCAAAGCTTCCTTAGAAGTCTACCCCACCCCAAAATTACAGAGATAGGATTGAATTTGTTAATCCACCAAGCCTTGATGAAGCCATCAAAATGGCAATGCATTATTTTGATCAAAGAAATGGAAAATCATATTTTCATCCAACATGGAAAGGAAAGCCAAAGGGAATATTTGACCAAAGGAAAAATGGATTCAAGCCTCCACCATTTAGAAATAATCCAAGGAATTCCCATCAAGGTCAACAAGCACAAAGTGGAAACAAGCCAGTAGTAGCAGTAGAAATTCGACCAAAAGGACCATTTCAGTGTTCAGTATGTGGAGAAAACTACATGCTTAAAGATTGACCACATCAAAGAGAGAACCCTCTAGGATTACATAGCTTAGAGGAATCAGTTACGGTGGAGGATATTGTAAGGGAAACTCCCAGAATTTATGTAGCGTTGGACGACCATCAGTAGAAACACATTATACAACGTGGTGAGAACTCTAAACAGTTCTTGTCTTTGTATAGCCTTCATTTAGTGGCTACTTTTACCTCCAAATCGAAAAATAGTTCTACCAGTAGCAGACCATTTTTTTCGGGAATAAAATCACAAATTTCTAGAAGCCCGTCAACTGAATTTTTTTTAATTACATAAAAAGACTCATTTTTAAAAATAAAACAAATTTAAAATTTCGATTTTGTAATTTTTTATTAATATTTGAAAAAAGAATAACAATTTTAAAAAAAATTAAAACTTCAAATTCAAAATTAATAAATTAAAAAACAACACTAATTAAAATGAAATAAAAAAATTAAACTATATATAAACTAAAAATATTATATATATATATATATATATATATATATATATATATTCCCAAAAATATTTTTTTTTAAAAGTGGTTCACCATGGAAGCCCGATTTTACACCATGGCTACATCCACTTGGGAAAATATCTTATACTCACTAGGCAAGTATACATGAACTTGGGGATCATTAATCCCGATAAACGGTTCACCATCATAATATTTCATTACATAATCTCCAATAGATATATGCACATTGCGATGATTCCCATTGCAATGTAAGGTGCCCCCATTGGTAATC
Source organism: Pseudotsuga menziesii (assembly GCA_001517045.1). NCBI lineage: Eukaryota > Viridiplantae > Streptophyta > Pinopsida > Pinales > Pinaceae > Pseudotsuga > Pseudotsuga menziesii. Next base: position 167,072 of record LPNX010304261.1, read on the forward strand.
ATGACTTGAAAGTTGGATCTGTAGAAGAAGTTTTAGAAATTGATCTGAAAGTTGTCGCCCATTTTTGCCCTCCTTTTTTTTGGCCAAAAGTAAGAGAGAGAGAGAGAGAAAGAAAATTCCCACTTGTGCCAAGGAAAGTGCTCTAATACTAGATGTGAGGAACCTACTACAATAAAAAATGAGAATGCATGATATAATAGAAATAATAGAGCATGAGAGATATTTTATTGATCGCAGGACACTTATAGGGGGCAATCTCCTTTGAGCAAGCTCAATACAAATAACTCTTGGATACCTTCATTCGCCTCAACACTCACTTATATACTAAGTCTAATATAAACAACCATTACTCCCATGAATTTGGGATAATACAACATACAAACAGGATGAATTACAAATCATATGCGTCCAACAGAATATACTAACGAAATAAAGAGGAGGGTTGACACAGGTTCTTAACATACCGATCACTTAGTTAACAAGATAACTTAAGTGTCATCAGTGCTTCACTCTTAGTGGCATTCATGCACAATTTATATTATTAACTTTTGCATGGGTCTCGTTAGTTAACTAATGCATGTTGATTGATGAATATTAAGCTCTTCTTTACTTAACTGATTGCATTCATTAATAGTTCAATTGGTGCTTTGATTAATGCATTGATTTAAGCATTCATATTGTACTGAAGCTGTATAACTTGAGTTCACTCATAAATTTGCATGGGAAATTCAAATTCTCTTTTTTTATGCTTTATCTCATTATCATTAAATAATTAATGCATGGTTCATATGTGTATTATTTGTCCATATTATCATATCATACTCGGAAAAATTATTCCATAGACACAGATGATCATATACATTACCCTGGGCCATATAGTCATATGCTAAAGTAACTCACTCTAGGGATAGTTAAGCCCTAAAGGAGATTTATAACACTCAGTGACCATGACTAGCAATATATAACATAGTATTTCCACTTTACCAAGTAAAGTTTGCAACCTCAATAAATGAGGATATTGGTAGGACTTGATATTACTCAGAAGTCTACAGTCTTTATATTACTCACAAGCTCATCTCCACAACTGGAGGTCCATCTCATAAGGTATCTTGTATGAGAATACTTGACTTGATATTACTCACAAGTCTAGTCTTGATATTACTCATAAGACTCAGCTTGATATTACTCACAAGCTCTACAATACAATATCACCACCTCAATCATATGAGAACACTTAGGACTCGGTATGTCTCACAAGTCCAACTTGGTATGACTCACAAGTCCAACTTGATATTACTCACAAGTCTGGAGAATGACTACTAATGTTGTACAATCAACAAAATTAACACGTAAACATGTATCTTTCCAATGAAGTTTCCCAAGAAACCAACTATGGAAGAGCAATGTTCCACCCAACCGCAGGCACTCTATATAATACTTTATCTCTCTACCAAGAGGCCACCCCTGAGTTGGGATATGTATCCACTAAGGAGGAATTACGCAGGCTCACTCACAAGCACACCTAGTCGATTCTCTGGCTAAGCCAACATACCAAATGGGTTTGTCAAGCATGAGCAAAGACATAAGAGTACAATGGTAATTCAATGAGCTCCCACTAAGCTTCAGGCATCTAAATTGATCTTATACAGTCTTGGCACTCACAATGCCTACCATACCCAATATTAAATTGAGCACATAGATATGTGGACAAACACACAACTCACAGGATAAATCACACAATTTACTCAGTTATTGAAGAATGAAACAGTGCAAAAATGGCTTGTAGCTATGAATGCTTTTCATTAATCAAAGAGTAATTAGATAATAATTACAATGAAGTACAATGGATTTAATAGCCACAAGCAATTCGAATCCACATGAGGAAATTCGAATTGATTAGACTCTACTTGACTGTAGGTAACTAAGACCTTGTCTAGATCACTATCAGAGGACTCAATAGCTAACTGAGCTTGTCTAAACCATAATCGAAGTTCATCGAAGTTCTAAAACACAACTCAAGTGTTACATTCAGTGTTGACTAAGGCTAACTAACTGTGGTAGGTGAGAAATGCGCCCCTCTTGAGTGCAGTCAACTAAACCTAGCGCTAACTGAATGTAGAGGACTAGACATGAATGTAACTGACTCCTAACTTAGATTAACTAGTCATCAATTGAACTAAACTGACCTTGGCTGGTGTTGGCACTCCCAGTGGCTCCTAAATTGTAGGGATTGGTCTAGGAGGCTCCTAAACTGATGCAATTAAGTGCAATCAATGGCAGTAAGCCTCAATTAGTGTTCCCCACACTTTAGTAACTGAAACATATGCCCCAATTAGGCCAAGTGGACTAAATGGTGCTAATGACTATAAATAGGCTCGATGGACTCTTGATTTAGACATATGACCAAATTGGACAAGGGAGGATTAATAATCCTAACACCCCACTTGAATGCTAACTTGGACAATCTGTGGGCCCTAGTAAATAAGACCATAGGTCACCCATTACATCAAGTAAAGTAAAGTAACTGCTCAAAAACAAGGTGCTGGGGAAAAACCACATGGGAAAAAAATCTCCCCCTTTAATTAAGCAGGGAGAATCAGGATCAATATGGTTCTTCTATGCACAGGTATCCTAGGGCCTGGCATGTGAACCCCTTCATCATTATTTCTAGAGGAATCTTCCTCTTTGGAAGAAGAATGATATGCTCAACTAACTCAGAAATATAGACAGCTGCCAGATGAAGACTGGACCCATGTAGAGCAACTGAAGTCAACTGATAAGTGAGAAAAGGTTCTTGAGAATTCAGAACATGTGAGGAACACTCAAGAAACTGATCTATTTCAGCCATGAACATAAAACCATGAGTGGTAAGAACAGCCCCAAGTGTTAGGAGCAAGTGTCCAGACGGATGCAGAAAATCTTCCTCTTTACTAGTTCTGTGAGGAGATGAGCTTTTGATCAATGGTAGAGAAGCACTGGGACTGTTGAGAGTGAACGCTTGAGCTCCATAGTATGATATAGCTTCTGAAATAGCTAATGAATCACATAATAAAATATCAGCAACCTCATATGAGGAAACTAACACCAAATCCCCATCAACAGTTTTGAAGAGAAAGTGTGGTACTTGATTTTTCACACCGGAATTGGTGAGAGCAGCTACAAGCATGACTAAAAGATTTTGGATTTTAAAATATGAACCAAATAATATCAGATTAGAAATTAAATCATATCTAAATAGGTTCAAAACAGATCCAAAACTGTGAAATGGAATCAAATCCTCAGCAACAGTTTTGTAGGAGACTTGCCGTACTTGTTTCTTCACACCGTTGATGAGAATAGCTACAAGCAATACTAAAAGATTATGAATTTGATATATTAAACCAAGCAATATCAGATCAGATCTAAATAAGATCATATCAGATCCAATAAGGTTAATATCATATTCAAATAAATGGTTAACCGAGACGGTGGATGCACAGCTTTCTTCTTCTTCAAAATTCTGAATTTTGGTGCATGCAATCCTGCAGGAATTTGCTGGAAGATCTAGATCATGGGGAGCGAATGGATCACTCTGGTAATCTGATATTTCTTCCAAAATATCCAAGGTATCACATATTTGCACACCAATAGCAACATTAGAGGGAGAAAAATCAAATTTCTCTTCACTTTTAGAAGCAATTACTGGTAAATTATGCACAGAATTCAAAGGAAAATCACCAGTGAATGTTTGCATGGAAGTGCAGCAGTGTTTTTCTTCAATATCAGAGATTTGAATGTCTTCTTCTGTTTCAGCAATACGATGAGATGAGATATCAGAGATCTCATGAACTTCCGTAGCATCAAGAGAAGGAGTCACTGCATGGAGACTGTCTTCAATTCGAATTGACTGTGTAGAAGCTTCTGCTTCTTCTTCATCTTGAACAACTTCATCAGACAGAGTGGAGGCTGAGAATTTTGGATCAAGAGTGCTTATGGTGCTGGATATTCTCTCCAAAATGCTATTATGATCCTCATCAATCACTCCAAAGGTTCTGTCCAATCTTGTCCAGAGTTCCTTCGGTTCTTCAATATATCTAATGAGGTAGCACAAGCTACGAGAAAGACCCGTTGCTATTGTTCCAAAAGCTCCATCACTTTTATTCAGCTAGTCAATCTCACTTAAACACTCTTTACCGAGTCCAATAGACACCCGACAGAGACCTTGTCTCATCATAGATGAAATAATCTTCTTCTTCCATTCTGAATAGTTTGAGGATAGGGTGAGAAGAGGAACTGATGAATCCATTTGAAGTTGTACCTGCAAAAAACACAAAAGGGGCACAGTAAGGTTGACAACTTGTACATTTCAGGTTTTCATCACACCCAGCATAGTTGATCAATATTGATCAACAATTCCTTTACTTGGGGTATTAAGTGGTAAACCTTCTACTTCTGGTGTAGAGCTAGAAGGGGCAATTTTGCTCAAAAATGATCCAGTAGGAGATATGAGGAGGAGAAGTGCCTTGTCCGCCGAGGCTCTAATACCATATTAAATTGAGCACATAGATCTATGGACAAACACACAACTCACAAGATAGATCATACAATTTACTCAGTTATTGAAGAATGAAATAGTGCAAAAATGGCTTGCAGTTGTGAATGCTTTTCACTAATCAAAGAGTAATTAGATAATAATTACAATGAAGTACAATGGATTTAATAGCCACAAGCAATTCAAATCCACATGAGGAAATTCGAATTGATTAGACTCTACTTGACTGTAGGTAACTAAGACCTTGTCTAAATCACTATCAAAGGACTCAATAGTTAATTGACCTTGTCTAAACCATAACCAGAGTTCATCGAAGTTCTAAAACACAACTCAAGTGTTACATTCAATGTTGACTAAGGCTAAGGGTGATTCCATGAAGATGGGTAACACTTTTTGGCCAAATTTGGCGATGAAAACCTGATTTTTTACTCATGTGCTAGATAGAAGCCCTCAAAACGC